>JAQZBX010031700.1:0-26201 GCA_029593785.1 Cabassous unicinctus
TCCCCGCGGGCCTCCGCCCTCAGACCCGCCTCCCCGCCTGCCTCCGCCCTCAGACCCGCCTCCCCGCGGGCCTCCGCCCTCAGACCCGCCTCCCCGCAGGCCTGCCACGCTGTGGGCAACTTCCAGGCCCCGCCCGCCGAGAGGCCCGCGGCGGCGGCGCCCGCCCCGGACGCGCTGCGCGCGCTGACGCAGCGCGGCCACGACTCCGTGTACCAGCAGAACAAGTCGGTGAGCACCGACGAGCTGGGCCCGCCCGGGCGCCTGGACGGCCCGCGGCCCGCGGCGCGCGACAAGGCGGCGCTGGGCGGCCTCAAGCGGGCGAGCGTGGACGCCGACCTGCTGGCCCCGCGCAGCCCCCTGGGCAGGGACATGGTGACCTTCAGCAACACGCTGCCCCGCGCCAGCGCGCCGTCGCTGGACGACCCCGCGCGCCGCCACATGACCATCCACGTGCCGCTGGACGCGTCGCGCTCCAAGCAGCTGGTCAGCGAGTGGAAGCAGAAGGCGCTGGAGGGCGCCGCCGGGGGCCCGCGCGACGGCGCCAGCCCCGGGCACCTGCGCGCGCCGGCCGAGCCCATGGCCGAGGAGGAGGAGGAGGAGGAGGACGGCGAGGAGGAGGAGGGCGGCCCCGCGCCGCCCTCGCTCTACCCCACGGTGCAGGCGCGGCCGGGCTGCGGGCCGCGGGCCGTCCTCCCGCCGCGGGCCGGGCCGCCGCCGCTCGTGCACATCCCCGAGGAGGGGGCCGCGGGGCTCGCCGGCCTGTCCCCCAAGAGCGGCGCGGCCGTGCGCGCCAAGTGGCTCTCCATGGCCGAGAAGGGCGCGGCGGGCGTGGCCAACGCCCCGCGGCTGCTGCAGGTCATCGCCATGTCCACGGCGCCCGGCGGGCCCGCGGCGGGCGCCAAGGGGGCCGAGACGGGCTCGTCGTCCAGCGCCAGCTCCGACTCGTCCCAGTACAGGTCGCCGTCCGACCGCGACTCGGCCAGCATCGTCACCGTCGACGCGCACGCGCCCCCGCACCCCGTGGTGCACCTGTCCTCGGGGAACGCGCCCTGGGAGTGGAAGGCGGCGGCCGGGGCCCGGGGCGGCGACGCCGACCGCGAGCTGGGCGAGCTGGCGCGCGCCTTCCGCGGGGGCTCCTCCGTCAGCGACGGCGACCAGGAGGAGCCGCGCTTCGGGGCCGTGGCCACCGTCAACCTGGCCACGGGCGAGGGGCTGCCCGCGCTGGCGCCCACCAGCCGCGAGTCCACGCTGCGGCGCAAGGCGGGGGCCCTGGCGCTGGGCGAGCCGGGCGAGCCGGAGGCGGAGGGCGGCTACCGCAGGGGGCCCGGGGCCCGCAGGTTCAAGGAGTGAGCGGGGCGCCCCCAATAAAGGCCGCTTGTGGCTAGTCTCGTCGTGGTGGTCTTGGCTGGACGCGCCCCGAGCTCTCCCCCCTCCCGGGACCCTGGGGTCTCCTCGTGGGTGGGTGTGGGTGGGCTTGTGGGGGGCCCGGCAGGAAGCAGGCAGAGCGGGAGCGCAGGGTGGAGAAGTTTATTCAGGGGCCCGGCAGGCGGCCGGGCTGCTCTACAGCGTCAACAGCAAGAGGTACAGGAAGGTACAAAGTCTCGTATAAAATCGTGTTTGCTTCTCTGCGCGCCACGAGCCGCCGGGGCTGGCGGCGTGAGCTGTGGACGGGCGTGGCTCCACGCGGACAATACTGAACCTGTGATCGCTGGTATCAAAATATACATCTGTGTCCCCATTAAAAACGCGGTGCAGCCCTCGCCTCTCTCAACAAGTACAAAAAGTCATAAATATTTACACCCTTGTCACACTCCTTATATGCAAACACGGGACCCGAGACCCTGTGGCAAGGGGCCTTGGGGCCACGCGCGCAGCCCCCGGCCGGGCAGGTGGGGAGGGCCTGCCCCGCGATCCCACACCTGCTGCACCGGGCAGGCGCGGGGCGGCACGGCTAAGGCTTGGGGGGCTGCCTTCCAGGGTCCCAGCGCCAGGGGCAGACAAACAGCAAAAGCAAAAGCACAACTTTGGTCCACAATTTGCAGGAAGGAAAAAAAAAAAAAAAAACTACGCGCTTGTGATCTAGGCAAGGCAGACTGGTGTGGAGTGAGGCGGGCGGCGCCGGCCGGGCCAGCCCCGGTCTGCTCCCGGGACAGGCTTCCTGCTCTAGGACATCCCTTAATTACAAAGAATAAAATAAAGAGCACAGTATAGAAGGTAATACCACGAGGAGGAAATTCAGGTTACACTTACACCATTTAGCATCTCGCTATAAAACGTTACTTAAAACTATTTCTTTTGCATATAAATGAAGAAAGATTAGGATATTTGGTCAACTGGAAATATTGCTAGGCACGTGTCTGCAAGGCGTGGGGCGCAGACCACGGCAGGGGCGGAGCCCCAAAGCGGAGAAAGCGACGGGGACGGCCCTCCTGACGGCGGCCGCGGGGCGCCCGGGGGCAGGAGAATCACGGTCACTTGATTGGGGGTGCCGGCCAGCCTGCTTGGGGCCAGCCGAGCGCACCTGAAGCTGCAGCCCCTTCCCCAGCTTCCCCCGAACGCGGACCGCGAGGCAGACCCTCCGCGCCGGCAGGTGTTTAGCTTAAGGCACAAGGAAGCGGCCTCGCGGTGCAGGAGTGCCCGCCGCCCCGGCTGGGAAGGCATCGCGGTGAGGCCTGGCGGTGGGAGGGGCGGGTCCCGGGCGGCCCTGCCAGGCACCCGGGGCCAAGGGGCCACCCCACCCCCGCAAGGCTAGCAAGGTGAGTCAGATTTGATTTTTTTAAAAACAGGTAAACTGATTTCTCTTTAAAAAAATAAAATCTCTGGTCTTTTAAGGTCACTTCAGCTGCTTTTAAAGTGGCTTTTCTCTGGAATGATGGAAGCTGGGGCCGGGGGCGGCGGCCTAGATGGTGGACTTGGAGAAGGAGACGCGCAGGTGGTGGCTCTCGCCCAGGTCGTGGTTGTGCAGGTCGATGAGCGCCTGGATGGCCTCCTCCACCGAGCCCATCTGGATCAGCGCCATCTTGCGGTCCTTCCTGCGAGACAGGACCTCAGGCCCCGCCCTCCCGCCGCCGCCCGCCCCGGGCGCCGCCCGCGGCCCCCACTTACTGGAAGAACTTGAATCCCTTGACGATGCCCCCGTTGCTGGAGAACAGCATCTTGAGGTCCTCCTCGGACACCGAAGGCCTGTGTCGGGAGACGGCCGTGAGCCCGCAGCGCCCCTGGCGCCCGAGGCAGGCCCGCGCCCCCGCCGCCGCCCCCGCCGCCCAGCCGGGAGGACCTACGGGACGTTGGAGAGGTGCAGGGTGGCCGAGGGCGGGAAGATGTTCTGGAAGTTCTTGGAGCCGGGCTTCTTGAAGCGGTGCAGGGGCGAGCTGCCGTAGTCCTTGGTGAGCCCCTGGTCCTCCTGGCCCTCGCGGGGCAGCTGCACGCTCTGGTGCTTGGACAGCGTGATGCGCAGCGGCTTCCCGTGCAGCTTGTGCCCGTTGAGGTGGCTCATGGCTGGGGCGGGGAGGGGCACGGTCACCGGCTGCGCAGCCCTGCGCCCGCCCCCACCCCGTGGCGCCCGGCGGCCCTTACCCAGCTGGGCCTGGCTGCCGTCGGCCATCTGGACCAGGGCGTTCTCCTTCTTGTTGAACAGGACCTTCACCCGCTGCACGTCGCCGTAGACGCCTTCCAGGACCAGGACAAGGGGCCTGAGCCGCCGGCCGCCCCCGCGGCCCGCCCGCCCGCCCCGCTCCTCCCCCCAGTTGGCTCTCTGCCCGGGGGCGCGGCTAGCAGCCCCCAGGAAGGCTCACGGAGGTTACTTTAGCAAACAGTGATTCGCCGCGGGGCGGCGAGTGCCAGCACGGCCACTGTAGCATGCTACCAGCAGTTACTCTCCGAGAAGCATGCGGGCACTAAACCATGCGTCTCTAAGGAACCAAAGTAAAATGCGCACGCCGGAAGCAAACCACGTAACAAGGCAGAGGGCCAAACTGCAAACTCATAGTACGTTTCAGGGTGTAAAAAACAATCTCAACTAAATGAAAACAAGATAATAAAGTGTGAATAACATACCGAAAAGAATAAAGAGGCTTTGGGGTGTGGCTCTCTTTAGAGGACAGCAGAGCAAGGCAGCGGAGGGACAGGGGAGAGGGAGAGTCAGGGGCAGGTGGCGTCGTCCACCAGAGGCGGCAGCCCCGCCGGCGGGCGAGCGGTCCGTGGTGACGGCGGCGTCAAGGTGGTTAATATTCAAGGGCAGGTTGGTTTCCGGAGAGCAGGGTTTGAGAGGGGGTTTGTTTTTATTTATTTGTGTTTTGTTTTGTTCAAGCAATAACAGGAAGCAGAAGTACCGTGCAGTCAGTTGGCAAAGAAATTCCGGATCAGGACAAGAAAAAAAATAGGGAAAGGGGAGAAAAGAAAAAAAGTAGCAAAAAAACACAGGTCAGTAAATACGTAAGGAAATGACGTAGTGCCCCTCAGTCAAGACACACACACACCACACGGCGCCGGGCACACGGCGAGAGGACGCCTTCGTCGGCTCGGGCGGCAGGAGACAACGCTGGCGCGGAGGACTTTCCGGAAGGGCCGAGTTCCACACCCACCCCCCAAAAATCGCCCCGTGCCCAGACCCGAGGCCGCGCCAGGTGCTGGCGGATGCGGCGGGGGCCGGGCCTGCCCGAGGGTCCCCGTGAGGGTGTCCAGCCTGCGGAGAGGCCCCGCTCCGCTCGGACATCCCGGTTTCACCTCCACTTGGGGTTTTCTCCCAAACCGCCGCTGCGCAGACACGTTGTCTCCTCCCGCCCCTTGCGGTTAAGTCTCTTAAAAACAACTACAGGAGACGAGCTAAAGCTCCAGGCTGTTAGTTCACGGCTGCGCCACGCGTCCTCCAGCTCGGGGACAAGCTGGGCGGCGGCCACCAAGGAGGCCACGCTCGCGGCCCGGGGACGGTGTTGACTCCGGCCTCCAGGGAGGACTGGGCTGCGGTCAGCACTGCCCTACCCCACGCCCGAAGCAAGTGAGAGGAGCGGACAGACAGACGGAGTCTGCGGCGCTGAGACGCTCGCCCTGTCCATCCAGGGTTTTCTGAGCAAAGGCCTCGCTTCCCCGTGCACCGCCCACCCCAGTGGGATGGGACGCGTGGACGCGCCAAGGAGCCAGCAGTCTCTAGACCGCGTCCTGGCTCGGCCCTATTTCCAGTCTGCCTTCACGCAGGAAAAAGCACTTCAACCCTGAGCATCATGGAATCGAAAACCTGAGCCCAGACGTTAAGGAAAACAGAGTGGTCTTGGGAAAGGAAAATAGCCACGCGTGACGGCAGCGAGGGAGAGGCCGCGTCCTGGGCCTCCAGCTGGGGACGGGGTGCTGGGGCGCGCCCCACATGCGCTCCCACTTGGGCGCCAAGGGACAAGTACGACCCGAAGCGCGAGCCGCCTACCTCTGGGTTCAGGTTGCTGACCAGCAGGACCGAGTTCCCCGCCCCCGCCAGGCCGGGGATGGCGATCCGGCCCGCTGCCGCCGCCGCCGCTGCCGAGGGAATGGCCAGGGGGGCCAGGGCTCCATGGACGTTGGGAACAGAGAGACCTGGAAAGAAAGGGGCAGTCAGGCCGTGAGCAGGCGCTCTTCCGAAGGGGAGCGCAGAACCTGCCCCTTTCTCATGCAAACCCCTCGGGCTCTGCCCGGCGGCCGCGCCATCCACATGCGCTCAAACAGCACAAGCCTGCGGCCTGTCAGCGCACACGGTTACGCCACAAGCAGTCGGTGGCGCCTCCATGCAGCAAGTCACTGCGACTCCACGGTCCCCAGGGCCACTGGCTCGGCGCCTGGGGCAAGGCCGCCCTGGCCCGGAGGGTCTGGCTCAGAGACAAGAAGCCAAGGACACGCCACACAGCCGTCTTGGCCCGGGCCCTGTGCCGCCGGCCCATGCTGCCGCCCCGCGGCGCTCGCTTACCAGCCACCAGCCAACCTGGTGGGAGCGCCACACCTCCTTCACGCCCGCCGGCACGCTCCCCCGGGTGCTTGAAAGGAACCAAACCACAGGCGCTGGGCGTCGGTCAGCTGTGCGGCCCCCCACCCCCGTGAGTCTGAGGGGACAGCTGCGGCCCTCTCCTGCCCTCTACGCTGCCTCAGCCTCTGCACGCTCGCGGCTGCCCTCGCCCGGTACCTGTGCTTAGAGCCACGAACCGGCCAGCCCGCCTCGGCTGCCAGCGAAAGCTCACGCTGGGGAAGGTGGGGCGGGCATGCACGACCGGACCGTGGTTACCCCGAGAGCAGCTGTGTGAATACCTGCGGCTTGAGGAATTGCAAAGGTGGGAGGGAAACCAGCTCCTGCATACGGGGAGGCTGAGATTATGCCAGGTGCACCTAGAAACAAACGAGACACTAATCACTGCACCTACAGGCTCCGCGGGCAGCGGGGACCAGCGGCTGTTGGGGTGCGGGGAGGCCGCGGCAGCCTGTGGTCTGTGCACCTGGCCGTGCGGCGTGGCGGTAGCTGTGGGCGTGGCGGCTGACCCCTGGACGGCTTGCCCCAGGGCTTTCGGCCCAGACCATCCCCATGGGGACCTTTCCACACAGGGCCAGACGCGCCTGACACGCCGCCCACGCAGTCTCACCGAAGGCGGCGGCCATGGTCTGGTCCAGAGAGGGCTGGCTGTCCCCGGAGGGCAGGTCAGGGCGCGTGTAGTCGCGGCTCTTGTCGTTGTTATACTTGACGTTGAGGCTGGTCAGCTTGGAGAAGTCGATGCGCAGTGTGCAGCAGGCGTTGTAGATGTTCTGCCCGTCCAGCGACTGCGGGCGGCAAGGCCGTGAGCGGCGGCAAGGCCGTGAGGGTGGGCGGCCGGGGGGCTGGGGCCGGGGCACTCACCAGCTTGGCATGCTGCGCGCTCACGGGGTCTGCGTACTGCAGCAGTGCTTGGAACTGGTTGTTCTTGGTGAAAGTGATGATTTTCAGGACTGTGCCAAACTTGGAGAAGATCTGCAAACAGTAAAGGAGGCCGTCACCGTCAAGCTCTGCCAGGGACCCCCACCCGCAGGACTGAGTCAAGGGGGCGTCCTCGGGACAGGGGCCAGGCAGCCAAGAGCACACTCAACTCCTGCTGCGGGGAGGGGGTCCCCGCCGCCTCCCTGGCTGCCACAGTGGGTGGGTGAGGACAGCCAGCTCGACCTGGACTAGGGCCTGCAGAGACCCCAGCGGGGCCACGGCTCCTGGTGGAGCTCGTCTGCTCAGGACAAGACGAGCTGCCAAGACGGGGTGACACCCCACCCACCTGGTGGAGCACGTCCAGCGTCACGGGGTAGAAGAGGTTTTCCACGATGATGCGGAGCACGGGGCTCTGGCCAGCCATGGCCATCCCGGCGTCCACGGCAGCGGTCGAGGCGGCCAGCGCCAGGTTCCCCGACTGGACGGAGTTCACGGCCTGCAGGGCCGCCTGGGCCCGCTGTGGAGAGACGCCGTGAGGCGGCAGCCCCCAGCCCCGCAGGCCCCAGCCCCGCAGCCCCCTGCCCGTCCCGCAGCCCCCAGCCCACCGCTTGGTTGGGCGAGCTGTCGGTCTTGAGCTCCTTATGGTTGGAGAACTGGATGTAGACAGGCTGGCCACGCAGCACGGGTGTCACCGAGCTGTAGTAGCTGACCAGGGTGTTGGCAGCCTCCTCCGTGTTCATCTCAATGAAGGCCTGGGAAGGGTGGCTGTGAGCTGGCGCCCCACCCCCCGCGCCCCCCACGGCCCTGCCCTGGGCCAGGCAGGTACCTGGTTCTTCCCTTTCAGCATCAGCAGGTTCGTGACCTTCCCAAAAGGCAGCCCCAGGGAGATGACCTCGCCTTCGGTGACGTCGCCCGGAAGCTTCCGGACGTGGATCACCCTGGACGGGACCCCTGCACTCCTGCTGTCCCCTTTGAACTTCTTGCTGTCGTTCCCATTAGCTAAGAAGGGGAAAAGAATTACTGTGGCTCAAAACAGACACAGCAACCCCCAGGGACCCTGAAGGCAGGGAGCCCCTTTCCTGTGGTCCCAGAAGCTGAGAAGCTGGTACGTGACCCAAAACACCAGGCTCAAGCCGGGCTGTCAAAACACCCCCAAGAACTCAGGAGAGGGTATGGCTCTGTGGCTCGCGGCTGAGCGCCTGCTTCCCACGTGCGAGGCCCTGGTCCAACCCTCTGCACAGAACACATCTAAACCCGAAGAGAACTGCAGGCCACGGCAGCGTGGAAGCGGAGAAGCTATGGCCCTCAAGCTCCCACAGGGGCAGCCCGCCCCCACCCAACCCCACCCCCGCACAAACGCACAAGTTACCTGCGGAGGCTGAGCTGCTGCTCATGATAAAAGGTCCGTTAGTGACGCAGGCAGAGAAGAGCTCGTCAGATCCCCGCTGTAAGAGAAGAACGGTGAGCTCTTCCTGGTCCTGAGCCTAAGAAGCTGAGGTGGGAAACTCCTGTCCTTCCTGGGCGTCCCCCGTCCCAGGTAAGCTGCTTGAGTGGCTGCAGGGGGCCTTCTGGTGTGGCCAAGGCCGCTCCCACCGAGGGACCCACACCCCAACCCGCCCAGCAGCTGTTCCTGGGCCCCAGGAACCCCATCTCAGATACCAGCTGTAGGATCCCCTTCCCGCAAAGCCAGGGTACCCCAATCCTACCCCAGCCTGCCCCAAAAGGCCACGGCGTGGCCTCCGGGAGCCTGTGGTGCCCCGACGCCAGCCCTGGCCCGTCCCTCAGAAGCAGCCTCTGTGAGGCAGCAGAACTTCCAGCAACGGGGCAGAGCGGGCCGGGGGTCTCTGCAGCTGCCCCTGCAGAGCAGCTTCCACTTTCTATCCAGAAACAAACCACTCACTCTCCTTAGTTCCTGCCTAACTGAATCAGCCCAGGAGGGGCGTTAGGGGAGGATCCCGGGACTCTGTTCCCACAACGCCCCCAACGGCCTGTGGCTTGCCCCTCCCGGGCCGCACGCTGGTGGGTGGGCGTCGTCCCTTAACGCTGGCGGGAGCCTTTCGAGGAGGGCAGTGGAGACGGGTGGTTTCCCAGCACTGTCTGGGCATTCCCGCCCCTCTCCCAGCCCTGTGGCAACCTTGTGGGCAGCTGTGGGCAGCACAGCGCCACCAGAGAAAGAGCTGGTGCCCCAATTGTCCAGACACTGCTCCTCTGAGACCCCTCCCTGTGCCGTGCCCAGGATTACCCCCAGACCCCACCTAGGACCACTGAGATCTCAGCCCAGAGGCCCCACGTGGGACCCCCGCCCCACAGGCTGCCAGTGGGCGGGCCTGAGCCCTGGGGCTGACTCCGCAGCCTCAAGCACAAAGGCTGGCTGGGAAGGCACCCACGGGGACAGGGGAGGACTGACACGCCTGTTCAGCCCCCGGGCAGCAAACCTTCGAGAGGGCTTCTGGGCGCCTGCCCCTGACTGGAAGATGGGCGGGGCTGGGCTCTCGGTGGCGTCCTGGCCGCCTGCCTGAAACCCAAGTCGCCGTTCCCATGGCAAAGAGCTGGCGTGACCACAACCGTCTGGGCAGCCGGAGAGCCTGGGCTCTGGGCACCCAGCAGGGCCAGCACAGGGCTCCCCAGGCCCCGGCTCCTGACACGTGCAGGCAGCAGGCAGCCCCTGCCGGCCTCTGGCCCAGGCAAGAGCCTTCCTGGGCACAGCCGAGTTGGGGCCGTTTTATTCCAGAATCTTGGAAGCAGTCACACCTGACGGTGCCTGCTGGCCCTAAACCTGGGGTGCAGGCTCTCCCGTGCCCTCCTCACTCGGGGCTTGAGCCCAGGGCTGGTGCTGGACACCAGGACAACCAATGGACGCTGAAGGCTCCCTCCTGCCGCAAGCAGACCAGCCTTGCCAGCAAGAGGTGCGGGCAGGCAGCTGCCGACCGGGGGAGGCTGGCTGCTGCAGACAGAGTCCCCAAGCCCTCCCTGCCTCTGGGGACGGGGGGCTAAGGGAGTCCCTGACCACTGACTCCGAAGACACAAAGCCGAAGCGTTTAGGACCACAGAGAGCCCGCCCTGGCCGTAGGCCCACCCCGAGGGGGGCTGCAGGTGGGCACCCCCCTCCCTCTGCCCTACTGTGCAGCCCAGCTCTGCTCGCCTGGACGTCCCAGTGTGGGCACTGTCATAGAACGGGGCTGTATCTGTAGCACTCCCACTTCCCTTGGATAAAAACCACTTTGAGGTCAACAACCAACTGGGGAAGCCCCCCACCCCCGTTCCCCGCCATCCAGCAGGCCCTGAGGGGCCTGCCTCCCCAACTAGATCACCTCTTTCCCACTGAGAACAAAAGACATCAAGATGTTTCGCACACAGCCCCACGACTGAATGCCCTACTTCAATAATGAATCAAGCACACAGCAACCTGCTTGCTGGCAAACGCACATGCTCTCTGGCTGTAAACTTCAGGCAAGGAGAAAAGATTTCAGAGAAAAGGCTCCAGAGACCAAAAACGTGTTCTTAAAACTTGCCGAAGATCCAAAACAAGGAGCAGCTCGGATCCTGAACTAAGAAACCACAGCTCCTGAAGTCAGAAATCCACCAGCAGCCCAGAACCCCAGGGACTGGGGCGGGCAGGGCTCCACCCGAACCCCTGGACTGCCCCCCACTCAAGCTGGAATCCAGCGCTCTCCAGCGAGGTCTAGGGCGGGGGGCCTGGCCCCAGAGTCAGCGAAGGACCCGAGGCCAGGAGAGCGGGACACAGAAAAAAGTGTGAAACGCCTACCTTTGTACCAACTGCTATATCTGAGACAATGCTGTAGAAAAAGAGAAAGAGAAACAAGTTAGCAAGGTGGGGCCGCCCAGGACCAGCAGAGCCTCCAGCCTCCAGGGCGCAGGAGTGGGGGCCGCCCACACCCCCCCAATGCATGGCCCCCAGGCCCTCGGCTCTCCTTGACGTGGAAAGGTGGAGCAGGGGAGCGACCCATCTACCACTGAACCCCAGCTGGTCTAGGGCAACCACTGTCCTTCAGCCGGTCCCTCCCACCAGGACCCCAGGCCCCGCAGCCCCGCCTCTGGGAAGGTGGCTCAAGTTCAAGTTCAACGGCTACTGAAACATTTGGGAAACTTCACCCCAGCCGAGCCCCTAAATTAGGTGACTAGCAGGGCTGAGCCCAGCAAGGAGGCTGCGGCAGCGGCAGCGGTGTCACCCTCCGCCCACGTGACTGAACTTCCTCCTCCGCCTGTTCTCAAGAAGCCTCGGCAGACAACAGTTGGAAAGATGGCGGCCCAGGAATCCCACAGGTCCGCCACCACGCTCACACGTTCCCGAGGCCTCTGCGGGGCGAACACCGGTCTCTGGCAGGGCCCTGAGTGACTCAAGAAGGGACCAAGTCTGGCAGCGCCCCACGCATGGGGGTGCCAGAGACCCCAGGCTGCCAGCCTGCACTGTCCCCCAGGTTCCTTGGCTCCTGACCCCGCTAGGGCAGGTCCACGGCTGCAAACTGCAAAGTCCCATCCCTGTGGGGCCCAAGAACATCAGCCCTAGAGACAAAACCCTTTTCTGTTGGAAAAGCTCACCTGCTCATCCCAACAGCTTCAGGCCCGCTGTCACCTTTCCACCCTGATAAAAAGCTAACTGGTTTCTAACAGAGAAAGTAAAAAAAAAAAAAACAAAAAAAAAACTTCCCGGCCAAATAAAATGCCTCCCAGAAAAAAATGCAAGAGTGAAAAATATCTCCCTTCCCAACTGCTTGCTTGTCCAGAGCGACTCCGTTTCCTGTTCCCTGGGAGGGCCTCAGGCACAGGAAGTGTTTTATAGAAACAGCCTTTCTGGAGATATCTCAAAGTTCCAAAGAATAAGCCCCCCAAAACTGAGACATGAAGTCTCACCCACCAGAGTCCACAGGCGCCCAAGCCACTGCTGGGGGACAACCAATCAACCTCGCATTTCCTCTCATAACAGTGTTCTAGGGGTGCAGGGAAACTGCAGGACACCTGCCCAAAAAGCCAGGCAACCGGGTGCATCGAGACTTCCAGCAGGGCCCTGGCACCCTCCAGCACCACAGCAAGCTGAGCTCGGGGACGGCGGCGGCCACCAGAAGCTGTCCTTCCTCAGGGCTGGGTGCAGCGGGGCCCCAAACTATCCTTCCTTTCAGTGCTCTGCGGGCACGTGAGCCTCGGGGGCCCTGCCACCCCTCCCCCCAGGCCCGGTGCTGGAGATTAAAAAGGAGTTTGGATAACGGCACGGCCCTTGCAATCTCCAAAGCTACATTTTTTAAGATCCGCACTCCGCACTCCCCCCTCCCCCGCAAAATGAAAATAAGTAGCCAACCACAAAAAATGGAAAAACGCTTTATAAAGTTTCACCCATGGTTTTTTCCCAGACCGAAACGCTAACACTCAAAACAAAGCTCTAAAAACTTTAGACACTATTTCACCTCCGCTGAACCACGATGCTGCTCGTGGTTTCACCCTAAATCTCGGGATTACATAATCCTTTTTGATCACAGACCCTTAAAAATTGCAGCCGCATCTCACAACTCAAAACACAGGCCGGTTTACAGGGCGGCCTGCAGACCTCAGCGCCCCCCTTTCCTGAAAGGGAAAGCTCCACACACGAGCAGCCCCGATCCGCCCTGCAGCACCGCCCGGGCCATGAGGGGCTCCGAGTCGCCCATCCCCCCTCGCGGAGGGAGGGCCGCGCCCGCCGGGCTCGCCCCGCACCTGACCGCGGGGGCCGACGACGAGGCGTGCAGCCCGCGGGGCCGCACTGGGACCCCGCGCCCGCCGCCGCCTGCGGCCTGGGCCGGCCCCACCTCCAGGCGCTCGCGGAAGCGGGAACAAAGGGGAAGGGGCCGGAGCTGCGGCGCCCGGCTCCGGCGGGGGGCTCCGGGGTCAGCCCAGCCCAGAAAGGCCTCGGGGCGGCCCACGCGGACTCGACGGAAGCTCGGCGGGGCCAGGCGGGGGCGGGCGGCGCCGGCGCGGGGTCCGCGCCCCAGCGAGGAGGGCGGCGTCTCCCCGGCCGCGCCCGGGCCCGAGGCGGGCGGGGCAGGGGGCGGGCGAGGGCAGAGTCCGCGGCGGGAAAGGCGCGCGCGCCCCCGGAGGCCGGGCGAGGGGCGCGCGGACGGGCCGCACGGGAAGCGAGAAGGGCCACCTCCGCGGCGCGCGGAGGGCCACGCATGCGCACGAGGCGGGCCGGACAAAGTGCGCGAAGGGCCGCGCACGCGCACCAGAGCGGGGCGAGGGGCGCGCACAGGCCGCGCACGCGCGCTCCAGGGCCGGACGGAAAGCGGGGAGGGCCATATCGGGCGCGTTCGGGGGCCGGACGAGGCGTACTGAGCCGCGTGCGCGGCGGGCCAGGGGGAGGGGCGTGGGACCGCGCGCGGGCCGGGGCGCGTGGAGGCCGGAAGCGGGCCGGCGGGGGAGGGGCGAGGGGGCGGCGGGGCTCCCGAGCCTCCCCGCCGCCGGCAAGCGCGGGCCGCCTCGCGCCCCCGGCCCCGCTCCGCCCCTCCAGGGTTCCTCCCGCGCGCCGAGGCGAGCGCAGGCCGGCTGCGGAGACCCGGAGGCCCCGCTAGTCCGGGCTGCGGCGAGAGCAGCGCGCGGGCCATCGGCCCCAGGAAGGGCCGGGAGGCGGCGAGGCCGAGGCGGGGGCGCGGACGGGGGCGGTGCACGGCGAGGCGAAGCGCGACTTACCCGTCCATTGCACACGGAGGAGACCCGCAGGGGACGGAGTGGAGGCGCCGGAATAGCAGGAACCGACCCAACGGCTCCGAGTTATAGACTCACAAGATGGCGGAGACGCCCGAACACGTCCCCCGCGCGCTCTGCCCATTGGCTCCCGCCGCGGCGAGGGGGCGGGGCGAGCCCGCCGGCCCTGCCAGCACCGTCCAATGGCTAGGCGGCCGTCCGCGGGGGGCGGGGCCAAGAGGAATGGCCGGCAGCTATTGAGGAACCTGGCCGTCCGTCAGAGCTTAAGGCGGAAACGGCCTATGGAGTCGGGGGAGGAGGGGCGAGGCGGGCCCACGTGATGCGTCTGAGCCTGTGAGCCGCTGTCGGGCGTGAGGCTTCACTGGGGAAGCCATCTTGAGAATGGGTACGTGGCGAGTCGGGCTGCGGAAAGCGTGCTTCCCCCGGGCTGCCGCCATGTTGCATGCGGGCAGGGGCCGTCCACCTCGGGGTGAGGGCAAAGGGAGGGGCGTCCCCATCTTGAAGCCGGGCAGGAAACCTACGGGACTCCATCTTGCTTGTGGGCACGTGGCCAAAACGAGATTCGAACCGCGTTGCTACTCCCACTTGAGCGCTCGGGGTGCTGGAGGCCGCTTGCGGGCCCGGGCGCGCCGGGGCTCTGTTTCCACCGCCGGCCACGGGACCTGATGGGGAAACTGAGGCCGGGGCGCGCAGAATCCGTGCTCGCGGCGTGCGTCGCCGCAGTGCGCGCGGGGGCCGAGCAGAGCGCCACGGCGAGGGGGCGCAGGCAGGGGCTCCGCCGGGGGCGGCGTCCAGAGACGGCGTGTGCGCGGGGCACGGAGTGGCCGCTCAGCAAGGGAAGGCGCCGAGGCGCTGGTCTGCTGGGTCCGCGTGCTGGTGGTCCGCGGGGAATGCTCGCTGGCACCGGCCTGGAGAGGGAGAGGGGATGACAGCTCCCGTTTCCCGGGACCAGGGCCAGGAGCCTTGGACCCCTGGCGCGCGCCGGGTGCCAGGGGATTCCAGCCGGGATTAGGGGCGGCTGCCGATTTCCACGGGATGCCCCACGCAGCGCCCGAGCCGGCCTGCCAACGGCGTCTTCTCCGAAAGCCGCTGGAACCGACACGCTAATCAGGAACGTCCGGCAGGATTTAGCAGAAGCCCTAACGCGTTCCACTGGATTTGCTCCCGCCGGGACTCACATCCTTGCCACGGCTTGGGTGCCACCTGGGCCAGCCGCTCCTCTTTGTCCTCTGGAGGAGGGAGAGGATCTGGGCCGCCAGGCTGGAGGACACTGGCGAGGTCCAAGCACAGGCCTAACGCTTCAGACCCGTTTGAAGACCCCTGTCCAGTCACAGCCCCTTCAGGACTCCCCTCTTGATCAGAGCCAAAGCCCAATCTGCCCTGCGGCCCAGCAGGCCCCGATCTGCCGGGGACCTCGCTGGCAGCCCGCAGGCCTTCCCGCCCCCTGCGCACAAGGTCTCATCAGAACGGGCTCCCCGACCTCTTGATCAAAAGCCTTTCCACGCTCCGCCGGGGCTCCTTGCTCAGTTTAAACTGGAAGCCTGGACGGCATTACGTAGAAAACTCGGGCATGGTAGTCCCAAGGCCGTCTCCCCTGAGTCAGCCACAGGGGAACCCTTCTGTCTCAGGCAAACCCCGAGTCTTGTGGGACATGGAGGTCCAGTGGCGAGTGAGACACCTAGCCCCTGCCCTGCTCAGGCTCTGCACTCATGGCCACCATTGTAAGAGCTGAGAAGCAGGGGAGCGCCGGGGGCCAGGGCGGGGGGGCTTGACTGAGAGGATGGGAGAAGGGGGAGGTGGCACAGCAAAGTGGGAGATGCCCCAGGTGACAGATTGCACCTGATCCCATCGGCAGGCAGAGCCGACCTCCTGGCTTTGTCTTTCTGATCCTTCCCAGCTTGGCCAGCCAGCTGCTTCCTTCATTAATGATTTAGGAAAGCGGGTGCTCACCCGTGTACCTGTTTGAAAACCACGTCTGTCTGTTACCACTTTGAAAACGATACTCCAGGCTTGGGGACGCAGCTATCACAAGAACCAGCAAGGCGGGTGGTGCCTGGAGTGGCGCCAGCGGGGTGGGAGCAGGGCAGTGCCTCGGTTTACCCTTTTGTCCAGCCTCGGGAGGCTGGGCTGTGCCAGCCGCTCCTCCAGGCGGGCTGTTTCATAAAAGGAGATGACCCGGTATCATCTGTCTGGGTGCCTTGGGTGCGTCACCGGCCCTCCCTGGGCCCCCAGGCTTCTAGAGAAGACTCAAAATTGGTACAAGACTCAGGCACGAGCCACTGCAGTCGGTGCTTAGGATAAGTGCAGCTCTGAGGGTGACCCCAAGAACCCTGCAGGCCCCAGACTCTGCCAGAGCTCCAGCTTTGGGGAAGAAGAGCCCATCCCTCCAGCCCACTCTCAGCTGGGACTGCTAATGGAAAGGGGTCCTCTGGCCCGCGGCTGCCCGCCGTCCTCCCATGGGGCCTGGATGCCTGCCTGCCCCCTGCCTGTCCCCCTCGTGGGTCAAACCCCAGAGCCGTGCCCTTCCCCATGGCAGGGTCTCAGAGAGGACCCAGTGAGATGGACCCAGCCCCACTCTGTCCACTCCCCAGCAGCCCCCCACCCGGACAATGGCCTTAGAGGGCCCCGTCTGCTCTCAAAAGTGGCAGTTTCACAGCTTATTTAAAAATAGAAAAAGGGGGGGGGGGACAGGAAAAAAAAAGTGGGAGAGATAAGGATGGGGTATGTGGGAGTCCCCTATATTTTTGATGTGACATTTAAATAAAGCTTATTTCAATTTTTTTTTTTTTAATTTTGAAAAAGTGGCAGTTTCAGCCGGTTCTCCAAGTGGAACGTTGGGTCCTATAGTCACTCAACAAACGAAGCCGAGCCCCACAGGCCTGAGACCTGGATGCTTGAGCTTTTCCTTCGGCTTCCTCCATGTGCCTTCGGGCCCCCCCCGTCCCCAGGGTCACGGAGGCAGTGATACCGCCAGCTGCCCCACTGGACAGACGCGCAGATGGGGTGCCCGAGGGGCAGAGGAGCCAGACCCCACAGGCTCCACCCACCCCTTTCACCCGCCCCTCCCAGCATCCAGCCCCCACCCATTTCCCAGATTTCCACGTTCAGAGGCCCCCGCAGGAGCCTCCAGCGCCAAGGGGGGCCAAGGAGGCCAGCCCGGGACCCTCCAAGCCGCTGGCCCTGCGCCCCATTCTCGGGTAGTCCTTCCTTAGAGGTGGAGAGACAGGGCCAGAGAAAGCTCCCCTGCACCCCTCTTCCCTGGCCCTTCTGAAGAGAAAGAAGGTTCCCGTAAGTCGGGGGTCTCGGACTTGCAGAGCCCCAACCTCAGAGGGTCTCGAACTCAGGGGCCTCCGGGGCCAGCTGAGGTCGTGGGGAGGGGAAGGGGAGGCGGGCAGGGCTCCCGCTGCTTGAGAAGAGCCGCAGATCCCGAGTTCTGCCTTGGCCTCCGGTTCCAGCGTTGTTGTTTGTTTAATCCTCAAACATCTGGACTTCGCTTTCATTTTATTCACACAACATCCTTAGTTTGTACACTTAATTCTTTGCAGGGGCATAAGAAGCCGTCATGCGGGCTTCAAATGAAACCCAGCACTCACTCCTTTCCCTCCCTCTCGTCATGGGGGCTGGCTCCTCTCGTGTCCATCACAGGCACCTTCAGAGGCATCGCCTCTGCTTTATGTTTAATCTCTTCTTAAAGACACTTAGATTACGTAAACGTTATGTGAAAAACAGCAGGGATTCCCATATGCCCCGCTCCCCGCCCCTCCCACATTTTCCCACATCAGCAACATGGGTACATTTGTTACAATTGATGGACACATTCTGGAGCGTTGCCACTAAGCGTGGATGAGAGTTTACATTGTAGTTTACACTCCCCCAGGGTCTTGTCATAACAAGATATATAAGGGCCTGTATTGTCATTGCAACGTCATTCGGGACAGTTCCAACGTCGATTCCAGCGTTTTTAACTCACTTTGCAAACCAAACCCCACCACCCTGAGCTTCAGTGGGGCCCACAGACCCCTGTGTGTCCCAGGTCAGAAACGGGGAGGTTGCTGGGGGACCAGGTGGGTTTCCCGCGAGCAGCCATGGAATTTGGTCGGTGTCCTGGCCTCAGCCCCTGGGTTGGCGCTAACCAGTCCCCCTCCCCAGGCCAATCCCACCCCTCGAATTTGAGGGTGCAGGAGGCAGGACAGGAGGGGGCTCATTCCTCCCCGCCCCCACCCACGGAGAGGGGCTGAGGCCCCGTGGCCCTTCCCCCAGATTGTCACAGTCATTTCTCAAGGACCTCCCTGACCAGGGCCGCCCCCAGCCTGGAAACCCCAAGGGGATGGGCTTCCCTCTCCAGCCCTGGGAAGCCCTCCAGCCTAGTTCCCAAGGGGGCCATCCTCTCCTGCCCGCCCCCAGCCCCCCGCCCCAGGCCCCACGCGCCGACCGCCCTTAAACCTTTTCCTGGTTTAACTCTTCAACGCCTCTTCCCAGGTGGGGAAACCGAGGCCCAGAGAGGTGGCGGGAGTTGCCTGTGGCCTCTAGGCCCCCCTCCCCGGGGTGGAGCTTGGGTGCCCGGGGCAGGGCAAACCGTCCAGCAGCCTCCAAGGGTTAAACCTGGAGTTACTGGATGACCCCTGGGGCAGCCCGACCTGGACCTGGGGGTGGAAGGCTGCCAGCAGCCAGCAGTTAAAATCGCAGCCACTCTTCAGGGCTGCAGGGGCCGAGGCTGCTTCTCCCTTTACTCTGTGCGGGACCGGGGGCAGCTTCCCCTGACCAAACGCTCCCTGCGATTTCTCAGCCCCCGCCTCGCCTCGGTGGCTTTGGGCACAGGGCAGAGAGCCAGGCTGCCCAGGCTGGCCACGGGGCCTGGACGCGACAGCTCCTTTCTCCGCAGTTGGGAGTGTGGGGGGAGCGGCGAGGGTCCCGCCGGGGCCCGAGGGGAATCTGGGAGGCCTTCCTGGAGGCAGTGGAGGGCACGGCAAGCCTGGCTTCAGGGAGCCTGAGAGGCGGGGCGGGGGCGCTGGGCGGGAGGGAAGCTGACGCCTCCGCTTTAGCCGCAACTTGGCAGCATGTGGGAAACCCTCTCAGCCAGAGGGGAGGAGACGCCCACGGGTGGCCCCCAGAGTGCTGTCCAGGGCAGGAGAGCAGTGCCCAGGAGGCACGTGGGTGACAGCCGAGGCGCCCTGGGCTCGGTGGTTGACATGCGCTTTGGGGGCGAAAGTGGGCAGAGGCAGAAGCGAATGGTGAGAGGTAGTTTTTTCTGTGCTTGTGTGATATTTAAAACACCCGGCAAAGGAATGCTTTGGTCACAGCTTCATTAGACAGAACTCACAAACCATACAATTCGCCCGCTTGACGTGAGCGGCTCAGTGGTTTTTAGTCTGTCCCCAGAACTGTGCAGCCATCACTGCAACCCATCTTATTTTTTTTTAAGATTTATTTTATTTCTTTATTCCCCCACCCCCACCCCTTGTTTTGCACTCACTGTCTGCTCTCTGTGTGTCCTTCTGTGTCTGCTTGTCTTCTCTTTAGGCGGCACTGGGAACCGATCCTGGGACCTTCCGGAGTAGAGAGAGGTGCTCCGTCTCTTGCACCACCTCAGCTCCCTGGTCTGCTGCGTCTCTTATTGTCTCTCCTCTGTGTCTCTTTGTTGCGTAACCTTGCTGCATCAGCTCTCTGCGCTGGTCAGCTCTCTGCACGGGCCAGCTCACCTTTCACCAGGAGGCCCCAGGAATTGAACCCTGGACCTCCCATATTGTAGACGGGAGCCCAGTCGCTTGAGCCACATCCACTTCCCTGCAATCGATTTTAGAGCACTGAGTCCCCCCAAAAAGAAATGCGGAGCCCCTCAGCCGTCACTCCCCACCCCAGGCCGCCACAGATGCACTTTCTGCCCCGCGGATCTGCCTGCTCTGGACGTTTCGTATCCGTGGGCGCAGACATCTCGCTCTGGTGTCCGCTTCCGGTGCTGCGAGGTCCCCACGTTGCGGCGGACACCAGAGCCTCCTTCCCTTTCATGGTCTGATAATGCTGCGTGGCTCGGAGGGGCCCGTTTTGTCTCCCCAGGCACCCGCGGACACGCACTTGGGCTGCTTGCACCTTTGCGGCCCTGAGTGACACGGTCACGAACAAGCACCCACGTGGACCGCGCCTCGTTCCCCTGGGAGTGGGATCGTGGGTCTTGCTTCACGCTCCATGTCGGCAGCGCCCCCTGCCCTGCGCCTTCTCGCCATCCGGCCTGCCGTGCGCGGGCCACCTCCCCACCCACGGCCGGATGGTCTTGCTTCTCCCCAAAGATCCTTAGACCTTTTTCCCGTCCTGCCCAGGAGCCCCCGTGACGCTGCACTTCGTGGGACGCCCTGCCAGGGACGTGATGCTTTCCTCAGGGCTCTGGGGAGGAAGATGATGGAGGAAAAGTGTATTGGATTTTTTGAAAAGATTTATTTTATTTCTTCCCACCACCTTGTTGTTTGCACGTGGCATGTCTGTTCATCTTTCTTGTTTTTTTTAGGAGGCACCAGGAACCAAACCCAGGACCTCTGATGTAGGAGGAAGGCACCTAATCGCTTGAGCCACCTCCACTCCTTGCTTTGTTGTGTCTCTCATTATGTTTTCCTCCTTGTGCCTCTTGTTGCATCATTTTGCTCCATCAGCTTGTCATGCCCACCTGTCACACCAGCTCACTGTCTTGCTCGTCTTCTCCAGGAGGCACCAGGAACTGAACCAGGGACCTACTATGTGGTAGGTGGGAGCTAAGTCGCTTGAGCCACACTTTCCTGGAAAAGTGTTTTGTTTGGTTTTGTGTTTTAGGTACCAGGGCTGGGGATTGAACCCCAGATTACGTGTGTGGGAAGCCGGTGCTCAACCACTGAGCCACGTCAGCTCCCCTGAGTTGGTTTATCGTTTGTTTTGCTTGTTGTTTGTTTTTTCAAGAGGCACCAGGAACCGAACCCAGGACCTCCCATGTGGGAGGTGGGTTCTCAACCGCTTGAGCCACATCCACTCCCCAAAAGTGCAATTTCTTCACAGATGAAGGCAAAGCTGCCCGTGTGGACCATCCTGCGGGGCCGGCGTGGTCACCTGGCTGAGGTGAGCTTGCGCATCTTCGCTGTTGGGTCTGCCCCTTCCCTGCTGTCCTTTTTGGAGGACGTCACCGGGCACAACCCCAGCCTATGTGGACCAGGGTCTTTATCACATGGCCACAGGCCGCATCCTGGACCACGGCTCCCCAGGCCCACGGCCACATCTATGGTGCCAAGGCCTCCGCGCTCACGGGGGGAGATGGACAGTTGTCGCATAATGAGGACAGCAGAGCCGGGGCCTGGCAGGAAGCCGCCACCCGCCACCCGAGAAAGCCCGGAAGGGCCCGGAAGGGCAGCCAAGGGGCAGCGTTTCACCGCAGGGCTGGGCGGCCACTGCCAGGAGGGGCGGGAAACCGGGCTGGGGGAACTGGGACCCCCGGGACGCCGTGGGCGCTGAAGGGGAACTTGCAGCCGGCTCTGCCTGGGGTCCAGTGGGGCCCCTACAGCCACCTCCCCACAGGAGCTGGGACCGCCTTGGTGGATGCAGTGGCGCTAAGGGGTCATCCGGTCACCCAGGGGGTCTCGAGCCCAGGACGCAGATGCGTGTGCTCCTGCCGGGCAGAGGGAGGCCCAGTGCGGGGTGTGCCTGGGGCCGCCGGCGGCTGGCGGGGCGGAAGGAGCCAGGCCTCTGCCTCCGGGAGGCTACGCTTCTGTTTCCAGCCACCCGCCTGGAGAGTTGTCGCGGCCGCCCGGGCATCCCGGGAGGGCTAGGCGGGCACCGCCGTGGCCGGGGATGCTGCCCGGGCCATCACCTTGACCAGGGGACGTCGCTTGCTCCCAGGACACGCCCTTGACCTCACAAAATTTATTAAAAGGACAATGTTTGGGTACAGAGAGGGAAAGGGAGCAGGGCCCTGAGGCAGCTGGCCGCCGCCCGCTCACCCGTCCATCGGCAGGTCACTCGGCCGCGTCCCGGTGATCAGGACGTCCCCAGCAAGCGGGGCCCCAGGCCGCCCACCGTGCCGAGGCGGGGTGCTCCTCCCACCCCAGGGGTCGAGCCCCAGGCCCGGCCTGACCCTCGCAGCCCTCCTGCCTCCCCAGCCTGTGTCCTGGGGAGGCGTCAGCCCCCGCCCATGCTGTCCAATCTTGTTTGTTTTCTTTAATCATTTACAGGCGCAAGGCCTGCTCTCTGTTAAAAAAAAAAAAAAGGTGCAAAGCTGAACTCAGCACTGCAAGGAGGGAGTGAAACAGCGGTTTTCTATCCCCCTCCCAGCATGCTGGGTGATGTCTGGGGACGTTTTGTGGTTGTCTCGACTGGGGGGTTTTCCTGGCATGGAGTCGGGGGAGCACAGGGTCGCTGCCCCCACCCCAGAAAATGATTCACCCCCAAACATCAACACTGCCGAACGCGGAAACCCTGAGCTAGATATTTGGGGGAAAAATCGAGGCCCACCCCCAGCTCACCCCACAGCCCAGGATAAAGTCCCAGCAGGTGAGACACCATAAGCCAGGGCGGCCCCCCCAGCTTCTGGGACCCACCCCCTGCCCCTCACCCGTGGGTGGGTGTAAACGTGTGCAGCCCCCCGGGATGTCAGCAGGTTGGACGATTCTGGGACGCCGAGCCCTTGGGGGTCAGTGGACTCCCCTCCCCCAGAGGGTCTCAACCCTCCAGGGGACCCCAGGCACTGTGAGACACTTTGCTTGTCAGGGCAGGGGTGGGGGGGCTCCTGGCCTCGAGTGGGGAGCCCGGGGAGCTGCTCCTCGCCCCACAGTGCCCAGGACGGCCCCACCCCAGAGAACGACCGTGGCCCAAACGTAAGCTGGGCCAGTGTGGGAAACCCTCCCAAAAGGCAGGGACGCAACAGAGGTGGGAAACTCTGAGTCTAAGCATGACATAAAGGCCCCGGGGTCCCTGCAGTTCTCCCCCTCAAGGCCACGGGTGAGAGAAGAAGCACATTCTGGAAGGAGCCAGGTCTGGAGACCAAGGACCGCGGCTGCCCTCGAGTTTCATAATAGGAGGCACACGAAATCCAAGACCGCCAGGCGCGGCGGTGACTTTGCCGCCATCAATAGTTTATAGTGGACACTTGATCTCGCATCACGGGCGGCCGGCTCCGGTGGACCCCGCGCCAGCCCCCAGCGGCTCCCGCGACCAAATCCGGGCACTGGCCCCCACCTTCGGGCTGACCGCGCACAGAAGCGGGCCGGCATGTGGCCGCGGTTCTGCAGCAAAGCCACCTTTTCCAGATGAAGGGACTGCATCACCCGCTGGATCTTGTTTCTAAGTCCTCCTGAGGGGTCAGAGCGAAGGCAGCTGCCCGGGGCTGGGCACGCAGCCCCCGAGAGTCTGCGAGAACAGGAGGGAGAAGGGAAGGGACAGGCCAGGCCGAGGCCCTGCCTTCGGATTCCTCTGCTGCTCCGAACAGACGTTTCTCCAAAGAAGAAGCTACACGAGTGGCCAGGAGGCACGAGGGAAGAGGGTCCCCGACATTCGCCATCAGGGACACACAGATCAAAACGACGTGAGCTGCCACCTCACACCCGCAAGACGGCTGGAGTCAGAGACGGGCAAGCGCGCATGCTGGCAGGTGTGGGGGAGCAAGGGGCCCTCGGACCCGGCACCCCCGCCCTTAGGCACCTGCCCGGGCGGCGTGAAAACTTGCACACGTGTGTTCGCGGCACTGTTCACAGCTGCCACGCATCGGCGTGCGCTGGACAGCGGAATCTCATTCAGCAGGAACTAGGAACGAAGCCACGGCACACGCAGCGGATCCCTACAACGTCTCGCTCGCTCGGTGGAAGGAGCCAGAGGCCAAAGGAAGACACTGTCAGACCCACCTGGACGACAGTGGGAAGAGGCAGAGAGCGCACCAGTTCCCTGGGGCTGCGGGAGGGAAGTGGGGGCTGGGTGCTAGCGGGACGGCGTTTACTTTGGGGGTGAAGGAGATGTCCTGGAATTAGAGGGGGTGCTGGTTGCGCCACTTTCAGATGCACTGAACTGTACGCTGTGAAAGGGTGTGTTTTATGGTATGTGAATTTAAAAAAAATAAGGAAACCAAAATCAACTTTGTATTTAAAGAAGAGAACGGGCCGCCTGGGTGGTTTTCCAGTCCCGTCAGGCCCCAGAGCGACGTCCGAGCACAAACGAGGGAGCTTTGCTAACTCATCTGCCGCTGGAGCCTGCGTCCGAGCCGCCACCAAGCTGGTGCTTGCAGACAGCAGCGTGGAGCCAGCTTCTGGGCCCTGGGCCCCCGAAGGAGCTGCCTTGGCTTCCGTAACAAACAGCACTAACGGGGGCTTCTCTCAGGGCCCGGGGAAGCCTGAGACCTGGGTGTGCGCGTCACGCTGCTTCCAGCCCCGTCCAGCCTCTGGCGGGGCCGCCGGCCCTGGCTTGTAGCCGTGCCCTGCCCTCTGCCCCTGGCTCCACACGGGCTTCTTCTCTGAGTCTGTGGCTCCAGCTCCAAACTCCCCCCTTAGGAGGAGACCCTCCCTGCTCCAGCACGGCCGCGCCTTAACCTGCCTCTGACAGCTGTTTCCAACAAGGTCGCGGCTTCCAGGGAGACACGAAGCTGGGGGGACACCGTTCGCCCAGCACAGGGGCCGTCTTGAGGGAAAATTCCCGCGTGCTCCCTGCAGAGACCTGGGGGGGCGAGGAGAGCCACACACCAGGGGGCTCGTCCCCCATCTCCCCCTGCTTGTGCCCTCGGTTTATAGGACGGGGAGTTTGCCGTGTGTAACCTGAATCCTACACAAAAGCTTGCACAGGCACACATACAGCTGCTTTATTCCCAAGTGGCCCAAACTCAAAGCAGCTAAGATGCTTTGCAGTGGATGAATGGACAAGCACTGGTCCATCTGAGGGGATGTTTTCCAGCGATAGAAAGCAATGGATTCCATTGCAGGTGATGTGCCACACTAATGAAAGATGTTTATGTGGGAGGGTGTGAGAGGTGTGGGAGGTGGGGAACATGGGATTCCCTGTAATTTTTGTGTAGCATTTATGTAATCTAAGCATCTTTTAAAATAAAAAAAATAAAAATAAAAATAAAACACATAGGGGGAAAAAAAAAAAAGCAATGGACTCAGTGGTTGAGCTCCTGCTTCCCATACGAGGCCCTGGGTTCAATCTCGGGAACCTCCTAAAAAAAATGAAACATGCAAAATAAAGCAACGGGCTCTCGAGCCAAAAAAAGACCTGGAGGAAGCTTCAGAGAGTACTGCTGGGTGAAAGCCAGTTTATGAAGACCACATCCTGTGCCAAGTGACATCTGGAAAAGACAAACTGCTGCGGCCTAAAGACCAGGGGTGGCCGGGGCGGGGGGTGGAGGGGGTGCCGAGCGCAGGGGACTGCAGGGCAGGGAAGCCAGTGGTGATTCAGTAACAGGGACGCGTGGCCTGATGCATCTGTCAAAACCCCAGAATGCTGGCCCGGGGGGAACCCTCAGGTGAGCCATGGGCTTCCCTTAGCAACAATGTATCCTGTTGTCATCAGTGTAACACCATGTTCTGATGGGGGCTGAGCAGGGAGAGGGCGACACGGGACCCTCTGTGCTTTCTGCACAACTGTTCTGCAAACCTAAAACCCCTCTAAAAATAAAGTCTATAAACTGTTTTTAAAAAATTGTTCCTAAACTTTTGTGTCTATTCTTTTCTTAGTAAGTTTGAAATATGTATACTTACATGCCCGTTGTAAACAATTAGATAAACAAATAGAAGAAAATTTAAAATCACTCTGAACTGCACCCCCCCCAAGTTAGCAGCAACCACCTTTAACTCCAGGTGTCTTCCACCCAGAATTTCCTGTGGTTATTTATTTTCATGTGACAGAAGTATGTAGGTACACACAGGTATGTGCATGTGTGCTTCTGTGTGTGTGAACACAATCAGCTCCACTTTCTAAATATTGGTTAAAAATTACGAGGCATCAGTCAATCAACAGAAGTTTTAAAAATTACTAGATTTCACTGTAGCAAAGTCACACGAGGCAGAAGAATACAACATGGAAAAAAAAAAAGGAACAGGAACCTGCCAACACCAACTGCTGCAAGTTTAACTTTTGTTTCCAGACTTTTTTCAAGGGTCATTTTCAATCCCCAGAACCTATGTGGACAATAAAGTCATCTTTTTTAATCTTATGAGATGACACCAAACTCCCAGCTCTTACACATTGTTCCACTCTATGGTTTTTTAAGTGTTCTCAAAACTTTTATATCCATTTTTCCTTGATAGATTTAAAAGGAAATTCCATGGCCCATCTCTCCCTTCTGCTGGTGTAGAAAACCATTTAAAAACAGAGGTGACAACGTAAAACAATGAACCGGGACCCAGAGATAAGGACTAGAGCATCGTGGACATTGTTACATTGTACAGCTTTTTTATTTTTATTTTTTAAAGATTTATTTATTTATTTTATTTATCCCCCCCCCCTTGCTGCTTGTGCTGCTGTGTCCATTCGCTGCGTGTCTTCTCCGTGTCTGCTTATCTTCCCCTTGCTGTGAGGTCTTGCCGCATCAGCCCACGGCGCCGCACGAGCCAGCCTGCCCTCACAAGGAGGCGCCGGGAAGCGAACCCGGGGCCTCTCATATGGTAAACGGGTGCGC
>JAQZBX010031701.1:0-26182 GCA_029593785.1 Cabassous unicinctus
ATAACCTTTTAGATAGTAAACGTTAAAATGTAACAATGGGTTAGTGCTGCAATTAGGTATGCTAGTTTACCACAAGTCTGGTTTATCTAACCTTAACATCAGAATAGGAACTTCTAAGCCATAAGTTAAAAGTTAACATCCTGGAACTAAAAGTGCTTATCTAAAGTCTATATTATGCCTGCAATCTTGCTTAGCTATACAAAGAATGCTTACGTAAACTTTACATAACTAAAGAAGGAATGTTTACAAGTCTGCCCAAAGAATAGTATATAAAAACTGAGCTATCCTACATTAAAAAAGAATAAAGAGATATACGTGAATTCTCACTCAACTTGGTGTGCGACTCATCTTTTCTCGCCAACGCCCTTGACCACCTTCAGTCTGCTCCCTCGTGCCTCAGCTGGACCGCGGCACTCCAGCATTAAAACTCCGCATCAGAACTCCAACTCAAAACTCCAACTCACTCCTCTGCTCTACCACGTAGTTTTATCTCTGAGTCCCTGACCACAAAGGGGTGGGGACAGGTCTTACTGATGTGATCCAATCAAAGCCCTAATCATAACTTAATCCCACCCAGAGGAACAGACCAGTTTACAAGCATAATCCAATATCTATTTTTGGAATCCATAACTATACCAAACTGCCACACATCTTTTCAGATCATAGGAATGAAATTAGAAATCAATAATAGATGAGAAAGGGGAAAATACGTAAACGTGTGGAGGCTAAACAACACACTCCTAAACAATCAGTGGGTCAAAGGTGAAATTAGTAAATACACTGAGATGAATGAAAATGAGAACACAACTTATGAAAACTTATGAGATACAGCGAAAGCAGTGCTGAGAGGGAAATTTATAGCCCTAAATGCCTATATTAAAAAAGAAAAAAGAGCTAAATTCAAACATCTAACTGAACAACTGGAGAAACTAGAAAAAGAGCAGCAAACCATTCCCACAGCAAGCAGAAGAAATAATAAATTAGAGAAAATAAATGAAAATGAGAACAACAACAACAAAAAACAATAGAGAAAATCAACAAAACCAAAAACTGGTTCTTTGAAAAAATCAATAAAATTGATAAACCATTAGCTAGAGTAACAAAGAAAAAAAGAGAGAAGATGAAAATAAATAAAATCAGAAATGAAAGGGGGGAAATTATGACTGACCCCACAGAAATAAAAGGACCATAAGAGGATATTATCAAAAACTGTATGCAAACAGATTAGACAACCTAGATGAAATGGACAAATTCCTAGAAATGCACAAACAGCCTACATTAACTATACAAAAAATACAAGAACTTAACAAACCAATCATAATTATAGAGATTGCCTCAGTCATCAAAAATCTTCTAACAAAGAAAAGTCCAGGACAAGATGGTTTCACAGGTGAACTCTACCAAGCATTTCAAGAAGAATTAACACCAATCCTGTTTAAACTCTTCCAAAAAATTGAAGAGGAGGGACAATTACCCAACACATTTTATGAAGCCAGCATTACCCTAATACCAAAGCCAGATAAAAATAAAATAAAGAAAATTACAGACCAATCTCTCGAGAATAGAAGTGAAGATGCTCAACAAAATAGTTGCAAATAGAATCCAACAGCATATCAAAAGAATTATACACCACAACCAAGTGGGATTTATTCCTGGTAAGCAAGGGTGGTTCAACATAAGAAAATCAATTAATGTAATACACCACATTAACAAATTGAAGGGAAAAAAAACACATGATCATCTCAATTGAGGCAGAAAAGGCATTTGACAAAATCCAGCATCCTTTCTTGATAAAAACACTTGAAAGATAGGAATAGAAGGAAAATTCCTCAATATAAGGGGCATATATGAAAAGCCCACAGACAACATCATACTCAATGGGGAAAGGTTGAAAGCTTTCCCTCTAAAATCGGGAACAAGATAAGGATGCCCACCATCACCACTGTTATTCAACATTGTGCTAGAAGTTCTAGCTAGAGCAATTAGACAAGAAAAAGGAAATAAATAAACAAAAGGCATCTAAATAGGAAAAGAGTAAGTGAAACTCTCACTATTCATGGTCAACAAGATCCTATATATACAAAATTCTGCTTATGTCTATGACAAAGCTACATGAGCTAACAAACGAGTACAGCAAAGTAGCATGATACAAGACCAACATGGAAAAATCAATAATGTTTCTGTACACTAGTATGGAACATCTGAGGAGGAAATCAGGAAAACAAACAAACAAACATTTTCAATAGCAACATAAGACTCAAATACCTAGGATTCAATTTAACCAAAGAAGTACAGGAACTATATTCAGAAAACTACAAAACAATGCTAAAAGAAATCAATGAAGACCTAAACAAATGGAAAGACATTCCATTTTCATGGATTGGAAGACTAAATATCATGAAGATGTCAATCTTATTCAAACTAATTTATACATTCAGTGCAATACCAATCAGAATTCCAACAGCTTACTTCACGAAATAGAAAAGGCAATTACCAAATTTATTTGGAAGGGAAGTGCACCTGAGTAGCCAAAAGCATTCTAAAAAAGAAGAGCAACCTTGAAACATATTACAAAGCTACAGTGGTCAAAACAGCATGATATTGGCATAAAGATAGACACATCAATCAGTGGAATAGAATGGAGAGTCCAGAGATAAACCCTCACCTCTACAGCCAACTGTTTTTTAACAAACCTACCAACTCCATGTTGATGGAACAGTCTCTTCAACAAATGGTGCTCAGAGAACTGGATATCCATAACCAAAAGAATGAAAGAGGATCCCTATCTCACTCCCTATAGAAGAATCAACTCAAAATGAATCAGACTTAAATATAAAAGTGAGGACTGTAAAACTACTAGAAGAAAATGTAGGGAAACATCTTAAAGACCTTGTGGTAGGTGCTGGTTTCTTGGACTTTACACCCAAAGCACAAGCAACAAAAGAAAAAATAGATAAATGGGACCTCCTCAAAATTAAACTTTTGCACCTCAAAGAACTTGGTCAAGAGTGAAAAGGTAGCTGACTCAATGGGAGAAAATATTTGGAAATCACATGTCCAATAAGGGATTAACATCTATGATATATAAAGAGATGCTACAACCCAACAATAAAATGACAAACAACCCGATTAAAAAATGGGTAAAAGGTTTGAATAGACATTTATCCAAAGAAGAAATAAAAATGGTGAAGAAAAAAAAAAAACAGATGAAAAAGTATTCAACATCACTAGTGATCAGGGAAATGCAAGTCAAAGCAACAATGAGATATCATTTCACAATTAATTAGAATGACCACTATTAAAAAGACAGAGAACTACAAGTGTTAGAGAGGATGTAGAGAGATAGGAATGCTTATTCACTGTTGGTGGGAATGTAGAATGGTACAGCCACTGTTAGGGACTGTTTGACAGTTCCTCATGAAGCTGAACATAGATTTGCCACATGACCTGACAATACCACCACTGGGTATATACCCAGAACTGAGAGCAGTGACACAAACAGACATCTGCACACCGGTGTTCATAGTGACATTATCATTCATGATTGCCAAAAGATGAAAACAACCCAGATGCCCATCAACCGAAGAATGGATAAACAAACTGTGGTGTATTCTCATGATGGATTATGCATCTGTAAGAAGAAATGAAATCATGAAGCATATAACAACATAGATGAAGTTGGAGGACTTTATGTTGAGTGAAGCAAGCCAAGACACAAAAGGACAAATACGGTATGACTGCGCTATTATGAACTGAATATATTGTGTAATTTCAGGGAGTTAATAACCTGAATATGGGTCACCAGAAAATAGAATGAGGTTAGAGAGTGGAAAGCTGAGCGTTAATATGTGCAGAATTGGTAAAAAGGTTGTTTGTAAATCTTTGGAAATGAATAGAAAAGGTGAAAGCACAACACAATGTTTGTAACTCGCAGTGCTATTATATGGGTATGACAGTGGTTGAAAGGGAAAGTTAAGCTCATATATATTACTAAAAGGAAAGCTAAAAAAACGTAGCATGGGACTGTATAGCATAGTAAAACCTTATGTGAAATATGAATATGGATAGTATTGCATATATGACTGTTTTTCTTTGAAACTGAACATATGTATATTAATATTACAGGATGTTAATAACAGACAAAAACAACCCAAACAAACATTATGCTAAGTGAAAGAAACCAGACATAAAGAACTACATAATTGTATGATTCCATTTGTATAATATGTAAATATAAATCAATTTATAAAGATGAAATTAGATTAGTGATTATGTACGGCCGGGGAAGGATAGAGAGATTTAGAGGTGATGGCTAAGGGGTGTGGAGTTTTTCTTTTTGGAGTAATGATATTGATTTACAATTTTTTTGTGGGGGAAGCCTCTGTGGCTCAATTGGTTGGGCTCCCATTTACCATATGGGAGGCCTCGGGTTCAACTCCCAGGGCTTCCTGGTAAAGGCAAGTCAGCCTGCATGGTGCGGTGAGCTGAAAGCCCGGGAAGCACAGTGAGCTGGCGCAGCAAGATGACCCAACAAAACAGAGACAAACAGACACAGAAAAATGCAAATCAAGTGGACACAGTGAGCACAAGCAGCAAGGGGGGGATAAATAAATAAACCTTTAAAAAAAAATTTTTTTGTGTGTGGTGATAAATGCACAACATTCTGATTATACTAAAAGCCATTGATTATACACTTTGGATAGACTGTATGGTATGTGAATATATCTCAATAAAACTGCTTTTAAATAACTAAACAAGCAAGAATAGCCAGAAATAGCAGCAATCCTCAGCAGAGAAAGCATACTGGAAATGAGAGGTCATGACTCTGCTTTTTAAATTTTATTATTGAAAAAATGAAAATGCTCTAATAATGATTCAAGTGATGAATGCACAACTAGGTGATTATACCAAATACCAAAGTACACTTTGGATGGATTGTATGCTTTATTAGTATGTGTCGGGTTGACGGTCAGCTCTGGAGTGGGACTGAAGGGGCTTCCTGCTCGCAGATGTCACCAGGTCCACGCCACACCCAAGATAAGTCCCAGGAATGACCCCCCCACTCAACAGCGTATCCCCTCTCCGGCCGACGTGGGGGCCTGGGGGGTGTACCGCCGCCACTCCCGCCCCAATTCCGTGCCAGGAACTCCCCCATGTCCGCAAGGCCTCGGTCCTCGGCACCACGCGCCTGGAATTGAGGGCGGGCTCCGGGCCAGGCAGCCTGGCGGGGGCGCTGCCCTGTAAGGTTTCCAGGGAATTTAAGTTACACACCCTTTCGCTGCCATTATCATTGACGTGACGTCTCAATTAATAAAGTTCCGAAAGGACACAGTCACGAGTTTCTTGTAAAGATATTTCCCATGTTTGCTTTGTTCGTCCCTAAGACAAAAGCAGTAGTTCCGAGGCTGGGGACAATCTGCCGGCGGCCGACCCGACATGCAACGCGCTCGCGCACAGCATACCGGGGCCAGGGAAGGGGAGGGGGCCGCCTTACGTCCACGACGTAGCGCACGTCGCTCGGAGCCGCCCACCGGCCGCGGCTGAATTCCGGGAGCCGCTGATCCTGCGGCAGGAGCCCCGCCCGCATCGGGGGCTCCGCCCCTGGCCTCCGCGGCACCAAGACCCTCGAGGCCAATTGCACGGCGCGCGTCCCACACACGCGTGTGATGATGCCTCTGATTGGCTAGCTCTCTTCCCACAGACTTCCCCCCCCCCGCCTCCCAGCGTCCTTTCACCTGATTGGTCGCCCCTCCTCCCTCACCAAACCTAAGAGCCTCACTGGTCCTTTCGCCGCCCGAAGGTCTGAGGCTTGAACTCGGCACCCTGAGGAGCCCTTGGCCGTCCTCCGCGTACGCTTCTCTTGTCACTCTCTAAAGGCGAAAGACCTGGGGACGGAGCCGCTCCTGGCGGAATCTCAGGGTAATGGAGACGGAGACTCGGGTCTGATTCTTCCAGAGAGGAAGGAGCGCGGTAAGATACAGCGGCGAGGGTCGAGGGGAGGGAGGGGGTGGAGGAGAGAGCGGGGCCAGGGCCTGAAGGCGTAGGAGGGGCCAGCAGGCGAGGCGGGGCCGGGAGGCGGGGCCGGGAGGCGGGGCCGGGAGGCGGGGCCGGGAGGCGGGGCCGGGAGGCGGGGCCGGGGCTAGAAACCCTGGGACGGGAGGAAGTGCGAGGCCGCTGCGGAGCCCATCCCATCCCTGGCCTTGAAGCTGTGGTCCGCAGTTTCCGAGCTTCCCTGCCAAAGACTTCAAATGGAAAAGTACAAAAAATATATATGTAAAGGAAGCCTGCGTGCTCCACCTCCAGATTTTTAAAGGTTAACGTTTGACTGTATTTGCTTCAGGTTTTGTTAAAAGAGTTAAAGGGTGTCAAGCTCAACCGAAGCAAGAACTTGTCCCTCAAACCCAGCAGAGGCGAGGCAACCACGCTTCTGAAGATGGGTGGGGTTCTCCCAGTGACTGTTTTTATTAAAAATACTTATATTTTCCAAAATGTTAGAATCAGCATGACATCACTTAAACGAATTTTTAAGGGCAGGCAAAACGGTATCATTCATCCTTTGTACCTAGCCTGTTTTCACGTGGTACTGATTTAGTTTTATCTATGTAGATGCCTGTAGTTGAGGCCATTCCATTGAAAGAATAAATCATTGTGTTCAAATGCTCCCCTATTGATGAATATTTAAGTTGTATACTAATACAATGTGGATTTTGGAGAACTGCCAGGGGCTCTTCCACAAGTAAAGATGTCAGGCTGTTTTTTATTCCTTTGATTAAGTGCGTTTTTAAGACCCTTCCCAGTGCCTGTGCCTAACTTAGCAGTTTCTTCTAATGTGGAAGTTGTAGAGTTCCTGCACCCCACCCCACATTGCACCTTTTCCCTCTCCCAATTGAGGACTCGAAATTCCAGCAACCTGCTGAGTGCTGCCAGTTCCTCCTCTGAGTGGCTTCTGCAGCAGTACAGGAGAATTTTTATGTCCCTCATCTTCGCTAACCCTTGGCATTTTCGAGCTTTCTAATTTGCGATAGATTGTTTTGTCTTTTTTTTTTTTTTTTAACTATTGAGTTGTAAATCTCTTTATGTAATTGTTAGCATTTTCAGTTTCCTCATCTGTGTAGTTCCATATCATATTCTTTGTCCATTTTTCTATGGAGGCTATTATATATCTTTTTTTATTTTTCAGATAACAGTATAGTCTAATTATTCGTCATTTATTGGTTCTCCATATTTTTAATATTTTCTCACAAATATGTTAACTTCATTTAGTTTCCTTATTTGAACAGAAGACCTTATATTTAATGTAATCAAAATCATAATTCTTGCCTTATGGCTTGTGCTTATGAAGTTTAGTTGAAGAACTTCCCAACCCCTAATACGCAGGGTGATCTCCTTTATTTTCTTTTACAAACTTTAGAGTTTTACCTTACACTTGTAGATCCATTTAGATTCCACCTTTATAAAGGATGGTAAGTCAGGGTCCAGTTTAATGTTTGTCATACAGTAAGCCAGTTTTCCTGGCATCATCTACAAACCATCTGTCCTTTCCCCTTGATATGTGTTGCCTCCTTTTCATAAATTATCCCCATATCCACCTGAATCTGTCTCTGAGCTCTTTATTATTTTCCAGTGTTCTCTTTGTTCTTTTCAATATGACACTCATTTTATTACTATGACATTGTCATTTGGGAGGGCTGGTCCCCGTCTTATCCTGTATATTTTTTAAGTATTTTTTTTATTAGAGAACTTGTAAGTTTACAGAAAAATCATGCAGAAAATACAGAATTCCCATATACCACCCCCCCCACAGTTTCCCTATTAACATTTTGCATTACCTGCAGTTGATGAAAGAGTATTACTATAATTGTACTACTAATTGTAGTCCATAGTTTACATTAGGGTTCACTGTATTGTACAGCTTAGGTGGTGGGTTTTTTTAATTTTTATTCTAGTAACATATATGACCTAAAATTTTCCCTTTTAATCAATTCAAATATGTAATTCAGTGGTGTTACATTCACAATGTTGTGCTACCATCACACCACCCATTACCAAAACTTTCCCATCACCACAAACAGAAATTATGTACCAATTCCGTTTCCTACCCCCACCCTAACCCCTTGTAAACTGTATTCCAGTTTTTCATGCTATGAATTTGCTTATTCTAATTATTTCATATAACTTAGATCATACAATATCTGTCCTTTTTTTGTCTGATCTCTCTCACTCAACATAATGTATTGAGTTCATCCATGTTGTCACAGGTATTAGAACTTCATTCCATTTTACAGCGGAATATATTCCATTGTACGTATATACCACATTTTGTTTGTCCATTCATCTTGTTTATGGATGCTTGGGTTGCTTCCATCTTTTGGCAATTATGCATGCTGCTGCTATGAACGTTGGTGTGTTATCCTATATTTTGAGTTGATTTAAACATCTGTGGGCTTTTTTTTTCTGTGTAAATTTTAAAATGTTTTTATTCTCAAAAACAATTCCACTGGGATTTTGTTCAGGATTGCATCAAATATGGATTTTTCTTCCAATTAAAACATTTTTATTCCCCCTTTTTTTCTTTTGTTCAGTTTGCCAGAGATCTATTTTACCAATTTTGAAATAAATGGCTTTTGATTTTGTTAATCTCTTTTATTTGTTATTGTTATTGTTTGTCATCACAATGATGTCTACTTTAATCTTTATCACTTTCCTCCTCTTTTGCTCATTTTTCACTTTCAAGAGTTGAATAATTAGCTCATTTAATGTTCTCTTTTCATGTTTCCTGATAATATATTTAGGTCAACAAATTTCCTTCCAGATATCTTTTCAGCCGAGTCACACAAGTTTTGACTTTCTTCATTCCAGTATGATTTTTTTCTTTTAATATTTTAATATGGTGAATTACATTAAAAATTATTCTAATATGAAGCCATCCTGACTCTTCTTATATCTTGAATGAAGGGTTAATATATTTGTATATAGATGTGTGTTTTCAAACATGTACATATGTTTACAAATAATTATTTTATAACCTTAATTCTTTGCGGATTTGGTTGGTTTTACTAGGTGGCTATTTATCGCTTACCCTTCCTTCAGGAATTGTTCCCTATCACCTCAGTTCTAAGAGGGAGATATTCTCCTTTCTTCTCAAACACCACCACTTCGGGATATGGCTATAGGAGGTGTCAGTCTACCCAGATAAACAGAAAAAATAGATACAAATGATTTTAAGAACATAGTAAGCATAGTACATATACAAAACCCTCAGTAAATGTTAGTGTTTTTTATTATCATTAAAAAATGGTTGGTTGTAAATGATATCACTGTGCCTGAAGAATCTTTCAGAGCAAGTTACGGAGATGAGGAAAACCCGTAAAGGAGGCACTTCATGAGCAGGTGGAAACAGATCTGGTTCTTGGAAGAAAACAAAAAGTGATATAACTTTTAAAAAAACAGGATATTTAAAATTATTCTCAAAACATACTAGTAGAAAAATGAAGCAAAGTAATAATTAAAAAAAAAAAGTTACTCTAATCCCGCTACTCATAGACAACTGTGGAAATAAATGAAAAACACCCAAATGATACTAGTCAAAGGCTATTTTAGAGCTTGCTTTTGCAAGGGAGTCAGCTACCCTCACTTAAATTTGACAGAGACTCAAAAGCAAGCACAGAGGTGGGAAAGCTAAAGTAGAAAAAAAAAAAGAGGACTTCGGGTATGCCCTGTGGGAGGCAGTTGGCGTGGGGAGGCTGGAGGCAAGCTAATTAGAAGTGGGGCATCCTATAGGATTGGTTAGGGAAGCATTTTTGGTTTTCTCTGGTTGGTACTATGTTGGAAGTGGGTGGGGGCAAAAATTAGGAAGCTATGTGTTTGCTGTATTATGTAAGGTTATATATAACTCTGCTTCAAAGACCAGAATAAACAGAGTGGTTGGGATCCATAAGGTTAAGCATAGACCATAAGTGTACTCAGTAGTTTAAGAAATATAAGCAAAACTCATAGGCTGTGTTAGGTATAGGATGAGTATGCACTAGCTTGTGAGACAAAGGTAGAATTCATAAGATGTGACAACATAGCAAGTAAGTTAATAACCTGTAGGACATACCAAAGATATAGGTACAATCAGTAGAATATATAATGGAACAAGGAAGAGTGTTACTTATACCCAGGAATGGAAAAACCAAGTCATGATCATATCACCTCCCAGCTGATAGCTCTGCCACTCCTGTTTGTCACTTATTAGTGACACTCTAAGTGGCTCTTTTCTGGCTCTACATGTGGTCTGCCCAAGAATTACAGATGAAACCTAAAGCTGGTTAGCAGGCAATTTGGTAAGCTACAGGTATTGACCAGGCTGACTTCCCCTTGTTTCTCTGTGCCTTCGGCTGAACCCCCTTGCTCATCCTCAGTTCTGGCATTCATAACACACCATCAGCAGGGAAGGCTAATTGGCACAGTGTGGAGTAGGACATAGCAGTACTACGTAACCCAGGATTCAGCTACTGTAGTCCCTACACCTTGTTCACTGCTTAGCAGCAGCCTTAATTAGACCAGGTGACCAGAGTTGGTGGCCCCATTTGTAGAAGGTGTATGGGCGGGGGGTGGGGGGTGGGATGGGGAAGAGATCCAGAAGAGGCCGACCCTCCAGATCTTCCCATTAAACTGTACCACTATGTGGGATGTTCCCATTAAGTGCTGATTTTTTGGAGTTTTGTTTGCTTGCTTGTTTCTTTAAACAGTATCTTCTTTAGAAATTAAAGTGTTCCTACTAAACTTAACATATCTTTTTTTTTTTTTTAATTTAAAGATTTATTTTTTTTTATTTATCCTGCCCTTACAGCTTGTGCTTTCTGTGTGCATTTACTTTGCATTTTTTTGTGTGTCTGCTTGTCTCCCTTTGTTGTGTCATTTTGCTGCACTGGCTCACTGCGCCGCACGGGCCAGCTTGTCTTCACCAGGAGGCCCCAGGAACCGAACCTGGGGCCTCCCATATGGTAAACGGGAGCCCAACCAATTGAGCCACAGCCGCTTCCCAACATATATCTTTAAATCCACATATAAATGAGTTTATCTAACAGTTTTTTGGTGACAGATAAACTAGGACAATATGAAGCAACCAGAATTATGTAACATGGAAGGAAGGCTCAAGGGTGCCCTTGGTTAAGGAAGACAGCTTTTGAAATTATGGGCTAAATAAAATTAAGAAGTTGCTTTTTATTCTAATTAATCATGCCATTATTTGCCCCCTTTAATTTCCGTATATAATGAGTTGATTTGCATTTCCCTTGTAACTAATGATGTTGAGCGTCTTTTCATGTGCTTATTGGCCAGTCATGTTTTTTTGTGTGAAATCCACCTGTTGAAAACTTTTATCCATTTTTTTATTGGCTTGTCTTATTATTGAAATGTAAGATTTTTAGATACAAGTCGTTTGTCAGATATATGTATTGCAAATATTTGCTCTCAGTCTATGATTTCCCTTTTCATTTTCTTTACTGTGTTTTTTGAAAAACAGAAATTTCTAATTTTGATGAAGTTCAATTTGTAATTTTACCATGTATAGTTCTGAAGTTTTGTGATTTTAGATTTCACATTTAAGCCTGTGTTTCATGTGTATGGCTTGAAGTAAGGGTTGAGGTTTTTGTTTGTTTTTGGCCATGAGGCTATCTAGTTGTACCATAACCATTGGTTGGAAGGACTGTTTTTCCCCAATTGAATAAACTTGTATCTTTGTAAAAAATCACTTGGCCATAGATGTGTGGGTCTATTTTTTGATTCTCTAGTCTGTTCCATTGATGTCTATGTCTGTCCTTTTGCCAATACATACTGTCTTGACTCCTGTAGCTTCTTAATAAAGTCTTTGGGCTGCAGGTTCTCAGACTTTCTTCTTTTAAAGATTGCTTTGTCTTTCCTTGGTCTTTGTTATTTCCATATAAATTTAGAATCATTTTGCCAATTTCTACCAAAAAAAAAAAGCCAGCTGAATTTTGGGGGGGATTGCATTAAAATTATACATCAATTTCTGGGAGAATTGGTATCATAACAGTTTTAAGCCTTCTAATCTATGCATATGGTATATCCCTCCATTTATTTAGGTGTTATTGAATTGACTTCAGAGGGTCATAAGGAAACATTTTGGGGCCATTGAAATATTTTGTATCTTAATTAGGGTGGTGGTAACGTGGATGTATACATTTCTCAAAATTCACCAAACTGGAAAATTAAATTTTGTGCAATTACTGTATGTAAGTTATACTTCAAAGAATTTGATTTAAAAAGCAAATCCAAAAATTACATTATTACATTTCTTTTCTTTCATTAATGTGATTCATGATCATCAGAATCATCTGACTTGGACATCATTTCAAGAGTCAGTTATGTGGTTAAGATGCTGCGTTCGCTCAGTATTTTCTCAGTATCCCCATCAATGCAGTCCAGGGATCAGTGTTGGCCCCTGGGAGGAGCAGGAGGCAGGCCAGAGCCAGACAAAGTATTAGTGCCTGCGGTGAGACTTCCATTCTCGACTTGCCTGTGTGTGGCTTTGTACTGAGTTCTGGTTAGCAAGGTCAGCAAAAGCGATGCAAGTCCTTTCAGGCCTGGCCCATAACTACCTACCACTCATGGTGTTCCAAACCTTCTTTCTCCTCAGACTCCCTGGATTAGAGACCATCGCCAAAGCAGCTTCAGCGCCACGTGCTAAAGACGGCCAAGCCGCGGATGGATGGAGCTGCATCCCCAGGCCATCACTGGAGAACAGTCCGCCAGAGGATTTGGAGACGAGTCCTCTCTAGTATCCACTTTCACCTTGTTGTGACTTGGGGAAATCGTAGATTCTCATCATACCTTGGTCATGGGTAAATAAGGAAAGGGCTTTCACATATATGAGGACAAGCACAGCAGCCTGAAAGCAGAAGGACACTCAGGACTAAGGAAGGCCCCAGAGGAGTGAAACCGTGGTAAAGGCAGGCGGCTCACAGAGGTGGGCAGCACTGGGAAATGAGCAAAAGCTCATAAGGAAAAATGCTGTTTCCACTTTTCTGAAAAAGCTAAAAATAACAAATTTGCGGAGTTAGAAAGTAGATTAGAGATTACCAAGGGATGGGGTAGAGAGGAGAAGGGGGCGTGTTGCTTGGTGGGTATATCGTGTTTGTAAATTGGGGGAGTGGGGAAGAAGGAGTGCAGGTTCTTGGGCTTGCCCTCCAGATTCTGGTGCAGTAAGCATAAGGTGGGGCCCATGAATCTGGATTTTACCAGGGACCCCATGTGACTATTTTGCACAGTGGTGTTTGAGAATGCATCTCTTGGACAGTAATTTCCCTGTCCCTCAGCTTTGGTGATCCACTCCAACCACAGCCATGACTCAGTGCCAGTGGAATCCAGCCATCATCTGAACAAGTCCTATCTAACATCTCTGAAACAGTAAATCCAACATTGCATTTTCTTCTCCAGTCTCATCCTTGTCCACCTCTCTCACTCCGTTACTTGCATCACCCTGTGGTTTGACCTCCTCCAGCCCCACGTCTCGTCTCTCTCTTAACCCCATCTCTGCACCCTCTCCTGTCCTCAGTTCCCAGCTTGTTCTGCAGAGATGCCCAGCCCATTTGTCCAGTGGATCTCTTGGTAATATCCTCATCTCCCCTGTCCACTCATCCTTGCATTTCACCAGTTGACCGGAACTGTAAATTTTGGTTAGCCCTACCATCCTCTTTGTCTGCTCCCTAGGCTTGGGCTCTGCTGGAGAAATGACATTTAGTGTCCCAGATTCAGGATCTGCAACCAGGACTTCGACTCTGCTGGAAACCTGCTGAGTTTTTGTAATCAGTTCTCTCCCCATTTTCCACACCAGATATTGCATACTTCCTCCCCTCTCCTCATTTCTGTTTTGGCACCATGTCAGCCATTACCTTCACCAAAGGACCTTTGCCATATTCATGGAGAAAATCCAAGCCATTGGTAGAAACTCTACAAACATGAATTCAGATTTATTGCTTGTTAGGCTTAGCTGAAATACAGGAGACAAGGCAGTGAAAGTTTGATCTTAACTGTTATAGTAACTAGACGACAGAGGAAGACAGAGAAACATAAGAAGCTTAAGTTTGCTGCTGTTCAACTGATAATGTGTGAGCTGTCAGTATTTCAGATTACTCATTGTCTTGTGATTTATGTAATAATTTAAACACTATTTCACCAACCTGAAAATCATTTTAAGCCTAAGGGATCATTAATGTGTTGTAGTTGCTAATGAGAGCAAAAAACACATTTATAGCATAGCATATGGATGGTGCTTGTTTTCTTTGAATGTCAGGAATTTAGAGAACATTCAATAAAGTATAGCAGAAAAATGCATTTGCTTTAGTACTTTTAAATATTTAGCTTAACAAATCTAGCCAACACAGAAAGCTACTGATTAAATGCTGGTTCTACTAACGTATAAACTTGCATTTCTGAAAAAAAAAAAAAAAAAAAAAGGCGGGGGGGTGGTGTCTTAGATTTTGTTTTTATACTTGAATACAATAAAAATTTAAACAAGCTTGAGGAGAACATTTTATTTCTACTCAGCCTTTAAAGTTATAAAGTTATAGCAAGTATATTAATCTGCTAAATCAAATAGCTTATTGCTTTATAAATTAAATTCTGATAAAATCAGTATTAAAAACATGATGAAAACTTCATAAATGCCCATTAACTTGGAACATATTTTTAAAATATATTAATTTAATCTCATGGAATGGGATTTGGGAAAGCAACTATTAACTTTTTCACTTATCTTTATATTGTTCGATTTGTTTTAAGAAACATTGCTTTTGTTGGATATCTACTAAAAATTTAAAATATTAGTTGTAACATTAATTATAGCTGCCAAAATATTCTGCAGTTCTAACAAATCAAATGAGTGACTTTGTAAATTTAATCTTATCAACAAGTTTGAAGAATTATGCAATATTTAAATTATTATGAACATATAGAAACTTATTAAAATGTTAAGTAAAAAAAGTAAAATATGAAATTGAATAGATACTAGGACAAAGTAAGAAAAAATATAGCTTTAGACTGCAGAAAAGTAATTGTTTTGTTCTGAATATTTTTAAAAATACTTTTAAATATTCTTTAAATAATCTTTTCCCTGAACACGTAGGCAGAGCAGACATGATGGCTGGTATTTGAAGGCCAACTATAGCTTTTTCTAACTCTATGGTCAGCCTGACATCAGCCAGAGGCCTCCCTCTGCTGGGAAAATCTAGATACAGTGAAAAATCCTAATTAATTCCCTCTCTCCTAGCTCCGGGTGAACACTTTCCTCTTGGGAGATATGCACCCTGGTTTTGCCTATCTTTGTTTCACTTGTAGTGTAGACCTGTTACTGTTGGTCTCTAAGAAAACTCCTGTTAGCTGCAAATCTCATTCTGAATATTGCCTTTTAGAAGCTTTCTCTCTATCCTGGACTGGATCAGAGGTGCCCTGGGTGCAGTAGGTTCAGGCTCTGTTTGGTGGAGATAGAATGAGAGGCATAAGGGATGGACAAAGGAGGTGGGGTGTCTAGTTGGAGGGAAATTGATGAGAAATTGGGAGAATGGAGATTGAAAAAAACCATGTACTGAATCTGCCTAAGGGGGTTTTTTTTTTTGTTTCTTTTTATTTTAAAAAATTGTATCAATTTTACAAGTTACTCAGTTAACAGCTACAATAACAATATATCTGATTTGGTCAGTGGTTACCCCCACCCCCCACCCCACCTCACCTTTTTTGTTTATTTCTCAATCCTGAGGGGTTTGGGATAATGTCTGCTCTGACTGCTTCAGGCTGAAAAGGGACATAGATATAAAGGGGCAGAGGAAGGGAATTGTTTTGCTTGCAATTGAAGATCCTCCTTGTTTTTGGGGTGAGGCTGGCCCACCCTCATCGTTAAGTTGGTTGTCCAGGGCAGACCGGAAGAACTGGTGCACAGGAGTTGACTGCATAGCTGCTAGGTTTCAGGATCGACCGGCAGAGGAACAATCCAAAGCTTTTTAGTCTCTGAAAACTATACTTAACAGGTAAATTGAAAAGTATAGGTTCAGATAAAAGGAGTAGAAGAATCATGATTAGGAAATTTATAAATGGGTATATCTATGTTATATTGGGGAAACAGATTTCCATATATTATTCCCAGATAAGGCCCACTTAATTTCATGAGGCAGTGTGGCTTGCCTGTGGTGCCTGGACGTCCCTAAAGCCCTCAGGATCATTTTGGTTTGAGGCTTTGTTTACTTGCACAAAAGGGTTTTAATCTATCCTGTAATATAACACATTCCTGCCAGCTGTTAACAGTCTCTTTCCCTAAAATAGGTTCTCTTTGGGGGAATCTCCCTCCTTGAGAGCATTCCCTGCACCTGGAGCTGCCATATCATCCAAATGAAATTATTTCAGTAGATTCCTTTTAACTTTTTTACTTTTCATGTCAATGTGACGGTGAGAGCCAAGAGACGGGCAAGGGAAAAGAAACTGTCCAGGATCTTCTTACTCCTGCCTCATGAGAGTCTTCAGGTCTTCTGCGTCTCCCTTCACCAATGGTAAAACCAAGAGAAATTTTCAGATAACTGCAAAATGGCAGGCTGAAGAATTTTCAGCGAATCTGGTCTTCAGTACCACAGATGACCCAGGCAGGCCGAGGACTAGACACAGACTTCTGCAAAGGAGGACAGGCATCCTGTGGTGAGCCACAAGAGCACCCAACATGTGGACTCTGGTCCCAGCTCCACCACTATCCAGCAGAGAGGTCCTGGGCAAGTCACCACATTTCTTTGGGACTTTGCTTTCCTCATTTACCAAATGGACCAGGCTGAATGATTTCCAATGCTCCTCCAGCTCTAAGTATTCCACAATTAAGTGAAAATCTAGAATCTACAATTGCCCTGAAATTGAGGGGGGGAAAAAAAAACAGTAGAAAGTCCAGAAATAGACAATTCAGGAATTTTGTATACAATGTTATATTCAAATTGTACTGCATATTGTATAAAACATTTCTTATCACTGGGGGTTCAGATGAGCATTTTAATAAAATAGTGTTGGGACAACTGGATAGCCATTTGTAAAACACATACCAGGATAAACTCCAATTAGATCAAAAATTTAAATCTAAAAAACAAAACCAAGCCCCCCTCCCCCCCCAAAAAAACCACAAAACATCAAAGTAATAGAAAAAAATATATGTGAGTTCCTTTGATTCTTAAGAGAGGGAAAGGGGAGATGGATGTGGCTCAAGCGATTGGGCTCCTGTCTACCATGTAGGAGGTCCAGGGTTTGATTCCCGGGGCCTCCTAGTGAAAGGGAAGCTGGCCCGCATGGAGTGCTGGCCCACGTGGAGAGCTGGCGCAGCAAGATGACGCAACAAAAAGACACAAAGGAGAGACTAACAGACACAGGGGACCAGGAAACAGGTGGTGCAAGAGATTGAGCACCTGTCTCCCACTCCGGAAGTTCCCAGGATTGGTACCCAGTGCAGCCTAAAGAGAAGATAAGCAGACACAGAAGAACACACAGCAGACAGCGAGCACAAAAAAAAAAATGGGGTGGGGGTGGGGGTGCGGGGGATAAGTAAATAAGTAAATAAAAATAAATCTTTAAAAATAAAAAAGAGAAGGAAATACCTTTCTATTACTCAAAAATCCAAACGCCATGACAGAAAATATTGATAACTGCAAATATATAACAATAAAAAAGCTGCATAGCAAAATTTGTCATAAGTAAAGTTAAAAAACAAATGACGATCTGGGAAAACATACTTTGTAGTTCATATTACAAAGGGCTCCTGTCTCTAGTGTATATAGAGCTTCTGGAAATAAAGATGAAAAAATGAAAAAAGCAAGCCCAATAAAAAATTGAGCAAAGGACATATGTATAAAGTAAATTATTCATTTGGTTCTAATTATAATAGCAAACTATGTTAACCCAAGTATCCAGTATAGGAGACTAGATGAGTAAACCATGATTCCTTCACATGCTGCATATCATGTTACCTGTGGAAAGAAGGAGACTTCTGTTACGCTCTAGGACAGAATGCTGTGGACAAAATATACAGAATATGCATGCATTATGCTACACAAATGGAATACCATGGCCACTGTTTTACCAAAAGAGCTATTTATAGTCAATACTTCTGTTTTAATCCAGTTCTATTTTTATATGCAGAATAATCTCTTTTTCTGATTTAGAGATTTGAAAAATACAGTATGGTGTAAAGAAAAAAAAAAAAAGACTTGTAATCTGTCCTCCCTTCTCAATATTTCCCTTTTTTACTTTGGCCACACAAGAGACAATAAATCCGGTGGCATCAAAGATGAGAAATTTTATTGTGTGATTTAATTAGCAAAAGCTATCATTTGTAGTCTATAGGTCTCTGCCCCTCCCTCTTGCCTTTAAAAAAGCCCCCACAGGGACATTCAAAACTAGTAAAGAACAGAATTTCTATGTCACCATTGTCACCTACTTGTCTCAAGAAGATCCCTGAGACAAGAAGATTGATTTCAAGTCTCTCTGTTCTTTTGTATAGATGTTGGATCTGATATAATTCTGTGTTCAGATCTGATAAAATTCTGTGGTCAGAACTTCTAGGAGTTGGAAAAAACCATAGAGAGCATCTGACTTGGTTTTCAGACTTTTTTTTTAACTGTAATCCCCAATAAGAAATGTGTTCTTCATGACCCAGCACATTTCATACATACGCTTGTTAATTTAGACTCTCACAGCTTTATTGAGCGATTCAAAAGTTGGGTAGCATCCCATTCAGAAGTAGAGGGGCTCCACCAAGGGTGTGGATGAGGGGAGCTTATATAGAGCACACGGAGGAGCGAGTGAGGAAACGTTCTGATTGGCTGGCACTTTACATAGGGGCCTTGCAAAGCAGGGAGCAGGTGTACACTGATGAGTATGGTACGCTTGTCCATTCTGATAAGCTCTCTCTACAGGACTGAAACTGGTTTATCACCAGGTATTACCTACCCTGTAGGTAACAGGTGCATTCCATTTTCTCAAAAAGGCCCCTGCTGGTCAATCTTTTTTTGTCATATGGAAAATCTCAGAAAGGGGTCCCTCCCAGCAATGCCCAATGCAGGCGGCCATTTTATTTTACTTAACAGGCCTAACAACAGAAGTGCCTGAAACACGGGTTCCAGGAAGCCGTATTTAACTTTAGAATATGGCACACACTATGTTATAATCCTAACAGGCCATCACGTACAGTTCGAAAAGCACTGCTCTAATCCAGCCTTTTTACTTTAAAATAGAAGGTCAGGACCGGGCCCCCCAACCCTTGATGCTGAATGCCTCAGGACTCAGACCCTTCTCATCTCTCTCACATTTTCTCTACCTCAGTGGCCCCCTTGGTGACCTTATCCAACCTCATGGCTTAAATACCATCCATATGCCAATGACTCCCAAGTTCATAACTCCATCTCACCAAAACTACTCTTCTCAAGGCCACCAGTGACCCCAAGATGCTAAACTGTGTACCATTCTCAGGCTTTACTGCCTATGATCTCCCAGCAGCATTTGACTTAGTCAGTCACTTCTCCACCTGGTCATCTCACAGACTCTGCAAATTTAACATATCTGTTCCTCTCTTCTATGTAGATGACAATTTTAGGAAAACACCTCTCATCCTTCTAGTTCAGCTATATTGAGTTTGAGGGCTTAACATGTAAAAAAGCACTGAAATGAAAGCAGAAAAACTATATGATCATATCATACATGAGGAAAATCTAGTAGCCATATCAATTTTTAAAAAAGTAAAATAGGAATAAAAGGAAACTGTTTAAATATAATGGATATGCCAAAACTTAATATTATCCTAAAGGACAGAACACTTAATACCATGTAATTAAAACCAGGAACTAAAGTGTGATGCCTGTTAAAATTGTTATTTCTCAACTCTTCTTGAAAGTTTTGTAAGTGCAATGTGAAAAGAAAATGAAATGCTGGGTATTCACATTGAGGAAAACAAACGAAGTAGATTTATTTATTTGCTCATGACTAAGAAAACCCAAGGAGTTCTTGTTCAGAGTAAAGAAAAGGAAACTAAAATTAACTTCAGAAACTGTAAGTTAACTATATGTTTTTTCCCTCTTAAAGATCTAAAAAGAAATGAGAAGAGTATTCCAGTCACAAGAGAAACAAGTCTATAAGAAGGACTAGAATACAAAGGACGTATGAAGAAACAAACATAAAATAAGATCTGAACAAAAGGAAATATATATATGTATTTGGATGGAAAGAAACTAATGTCAAGCTCACAAAAATAACATGACAAGTAAGAACTCAATAGGGATCTTTTGAATACTGGCTAGAGTGATTTTTATTTAACATTTATGTGGAAGTATAGCTATCCAAGAATAGCCAAGAACTTTTACACAATTATGAGTGGAACTTGCTTACTCTGACATCAGAGCCACTGTGATCAAAATAATATGGTATTAACAAAGAACAAAGAGATCAGTAGAAAAAAATAATGTGGAAATAAATCCCATTGCATGAGAACTTAATAAATAATAAAAATGGTAAATTTCAGTTCAGTGGGGAAATGGATAGATTTTAAAATAAATGATGCTAGAACATGCCCTCTGGGAAAATGTAAATTTGTAATCTTAGATTTTTAAAAATTCTAGACAAATTTGACTTTTTAATTTAGAAAAAAATCTAGAGTACTGTGTGAACAATGGAGGAGAGTGGGGACAGCTTTTCACCAAGAGTGAAAAATCAGGACGCTATAAAAGAAACTATTTGTGACTAAGACATTTGAATATTAAAAATATATGTTGGATACATGGTTGAAATCTAATGTGTGGAAAATACACAATAAAGGAAATACACAAAAACATGCCAAAATTAGAAAATTATCTGCCACACAGGTGGTAAATATAAAGTTAACATCTAACACATAAAAACCAAAAATGATATGAAAAAGGAAAACTGCCCAGTAAAAAATAAGCAATATGGGCCAGCAATTTCCTAAAGGGCATATTCAAACCATGATCAGCAGCGGTAACTGGAAATAATGTGAATGCCTATCAATAGGGAAAGGACGAATAAATTATGATACTCCACGTGAAGGACATGGGGGGGGGGGATACCTATCAATTTGAAAGGATTTCCAAAAGGTTCTGTTGAAAGAGAAAAGCAAGGTGTAGAAGTGTGTGCATCACCACTTTGGATGGGGTGGGGGAGAACCCCAGTCAGAAAAATAAGTAAATCGTGCACGTGTAAAAATTGGTGTAGGTAGACCACCAAGTTTAAGGGAAAACATAGATTGTTTACATTGGCTGGGGGAGGGGGAAGTAAGCTGTGAAATGCCTGAACTGAGCTGAGGGGCTGGAGGGGGCCAAACAGGAAAAAATGAAACACTAGAAAGATAAAGCAACCGGTTATTAAAGAATATTTATGTGCATATGTAAAAATATAGTTCCACAACGTATTGAGCTGTTTTAAGCAAAAGTGAACAACCTTGCTCATATTTTTTAATATGTGAACAGAGAAGTCAGTAAGATGTGAACCCCAGAATTAAAATTGCAAAAGCTTAAAGGGACAATTCTGCCAACGGGTTTCCAAAACTTAATGTGGGGTGGTACCTCCAGGGTTGAAAATCCTGCAGTAGATGAAATAATGATCCAGTTGGACTCGGTGGGATTTTCAATTGTCAACCAACCAGGGCAGTTCTGTTTCTAAAAACCTCCAGGGAACCCCGGTGAGCGTTTGGACTTCAGCTATAGAACTCCACTGCAGCCAAGCGCCTTTGTCCGAATCAGAGCTTGCACCAGGCAGACTGCGCGTGCAAACCCACCCACTAGGCGCTGCGCAAACGAGACCGAGCAGCGCTCCCAGGGCGCTGGGGTGCTGGCGCCGCAGGCCTGCGAGGCCCACCTGGTGGGGCTCCACGAGGACACCAACCTGTGCGCCATCCACGCCACGTCACCGCCACTGCCCTAGACAGCTCGCCCATCTGCAGAGGACATAGCTAAGGCATGGGTTTCGCGGACTAACCCAAAATCATTTTTCCAGAGCCAACTGGTTTCGGAAAAGGCCGCCTTAGCAGTGTTACCTCGGAGGACACAGCCTTCCTGCCCTGATCAAGAAACGCGAGGAAAGGTTTGACCAGACCTGAAAGAAGCGAGCGGCACACGGTTCCACCCTGGGCCAGGGGCTGTTCTCTTACCAAATTGGGGCTTGGGACTCAAAGTTGCCCGGTGATTCTAATGCAGAATCAGCCTCCAAAGTTACTAGGGAAACACCTGCCACCCGTGGCTGCACACCTGGGACCACCTAAGAAAACGCTGCTTACGTCCAAATTAGGGAAACTAAATGAATTGGCAGAGTCCAACCTGGGCGCGAGTAGCCGTGACCGAAAGCTCAGCAAGTCACCGTACTGGTGTCGCAGGCCCAACCCCGGCTAACAGCCAACACTAAAGAAGCCAGCGTACAGAAGCTCTTTTTCAACTGTGTAGGTGGCTCTTAAAAGAGCCGTTGGTTTAGTTGGAGAAGTTTCCAACCAGAACTCTTACTTTTTCTTGGGTGCCGCCTTCTTAGGCTTGACAGCGGTCTTCGGCTTGGTCACCTTGGCCTTGGCCGCCTTGGGTTTCACAGCCTTAGCTTTAGCGGGGCTCTTTGCTGCCTTCTTCACCTTCACGACTTTGGGCTTCTTGGGGCTCTTAGAGGGCTTCCTCGCCACCGCAGGCTTTTTAGCCTTCTTCGGAGTCTTGACGCCTTTCTTGGCGGCGGCCCCCGGGGCCTTCTTGGGCTTCTTAGGGGTGCCCGCCACCTTCGCCTTGGCTGCTACCTTCGTGGCGCTGGGCTTGGCCTCCCCGGAGGCCGCCTTCTTGTTGAGCTTGAAGGAGCCGGAGGCGCCGGTGCCCTTGGTCTGCACCAGGGTGCCCTTGCTCACCAGGCTCTTGAGGCCCAGCTTGATGCGGCTGTTGTTCTTCTCCACGTCGTAGCCGGCGGCCGCCAGCGCCTTCTTGAGCGCGGCCAGGGACACGCCGCTGCGCTCCTTGGAAGAGGAAACTGCCTGCACGATCAGCTCGGACACCGAGGGCCCGGCGGGCTTCCTCTTGGCGGCGGCTGCAGTCTTCGCAGGCTTCTTCGCCTTCTTGCCAGCTGGCGACTTTTCCAGGGCCGTGGAGGCAGCTGGGGCAGGCGGGCCCGTCTCGGACATTATTGCAATGGAACCAAGAAACGAGAGCAATTCGAACCTGACGCGGCAGGAGGACGCCAAAGGCCGCGGCGCCGAGTATTTATAGGTCGAGGTCGCTCGGTGATTGGTGCGCGCGGGCGCCCTCCCCCTGCAACTCTAGCGCCCTCTGCGCCGTCGCCCGCCTACCCAATTTCCGCGCGCGCCACCCCGGCCTGCCGGCCTAGTCTCTCCGCGCGCAGGCGCACCCAGACACCACCCCAGGCGCCCCAAGGCTCTGCCACGTGGACACCGGGTGGGTGGGACACGGTGGGGCTCTCAGCCGCCCACTAACATCAGAGGATGCTCCTTCCCTCTCAAGAGAAAGTATTTATACTTTACCTTTAGGTAGAGGCAGGCAACCTAACAGCCAACCACGTAAGAATCCTAAGGGTTTCCCCTCCAACTCCTAGAAGTGGTGGGGACAAGGGGCTCGTGTCTAACTTGTAGGAAATGCAAAAGGTCGTGTCTTGAAGATCTGTTCGGACTGGCGGGGGAGTGGAGAGGAAAGCAAGGGGATCTGTCGGCAGATCTCGGAAGCAGTTCTCTTCAACGTCCTTACCTAGTTCAGCAATGTTGAAGAAGATCCGGCGTGTATTCTGGTCAAAGAAGAAATCAGTTCTAGAAAACATCAGAATTCACTAACATCGCAATGAACACAAGTTGCACTAACAACAGTGAAGAGTTTCTGTAGTTGCAAGTTATCTCCGCAGTCCAACTGGTACCTAATTTTGGATGCTCTTGACTGACTTCCACCCTTACAACATACTCCAAACGCACCCTAACATTTACAGCCGTGTGTTTTCCGTGTGGACACATGCCATCACTATATAGTGCCAGGATCGGTTCATTGTCGAATTGAACAGCTCTTGAATGCTCAATGTTGAGGATAGAGGCGTTAAATAAGCGCTGGGGGCACAAAATTGTTCCCTGCCGGGCATTGTGCCCTGGGCTTATCTCGCCTTTGTGAAAAAGAGAGAGGGCAGAGCCTCGGGGTACAATTTTAGGGCCATTGTTCCTTAACTTGTGATTGTAAAGAGCATTTGTAAGGATCAAAGTGCTACAACGATTTCACCTTGGAAACCAGACTATAACGGGGATAAAACGCCCTTAAACCAGCCTGGCTTCCACGATCCGGGATAAACGCCCCGCGGGCCCTGGGACGAAGCTGTGACGTCATTCCCGCCCGCCTTGCGGAGCTCAAACAGGTCCGCACTCGGCCTAAGTAAACTGGCATTTACCCCTTCAACCTAAATTTACCAGCAAGCTTGCTGCCAACAACGTGAAGAACTTTGCAAGAGGGAGTGCCAAGTGCTCTCCCGTGATGGTCCTAGACACGTCTCCATGTTCTTTAACACTCCTTTTTATGCCAATTTTCTTAACAACCCGTGTTTTCTAAAGACACAGCTGATTAAAAATGTGTTTTAAAAAAATGGAAACAAAGGGAATTACTTATGTTAATTGGAAAATACCCGGATACAAGTCTCCAAAATTAGAAAACTTCGTGGAACACTGAAAATACAGCAAAACCTTTCTCAGTAAAAGTCAACGAGGGACCTAATCAAACGTAGCTGCTAAAATGGCAATACTAAGCTAACTCAGATGTTTCCACATATTTTTTTTAACGGATTCTGCCTTCTGTGCTTCCATTGGATTAAACCGGCATCAAATGGGAATGCTACACGCAAATGAAGGATGCTAGTTCTGCTTTTTCATTGGCTACTGTGTAAAATGGTCTTTTGACCAATGAAAAAACAGAATTTGGTCTACTTCCTATTCTCCTGAAAGGCCCACTCGCCGTTTTCTCTTTAGGTTACCTTGTTAGAAGCCTTTAGTAAGGCCTGGGCAAGGCTGCTTCCTCCTTGGCCTTAGACCTCATGCTCTTGGCCTCAGCCTGCCGCTACGCAAAGCCAGATACCCCGGGCGGGTTGGGGAGGGCGCGCCAGTGGAGCCCGCGCACCGCGGCGGTTCTGCAGCCCAGGTACTACGGGGTTGTGCGCTGCTGCCTAAGGGTAGAGGGACCTAAAAAGCAGGGAAAAATCAAAGTCCGGTAACTTTTCGCACTAATTTCCACGTTTCGAAAAAGCTATAAAAGCGTTAGCAAAATTTTTGAGCCCTCCATTATTAACCATAGATCTTACACTTCTGCTTTCATCTTCCAAACCTTGCATACTAGAGAACGTCACCGCTGTTTTGAAACTGGCGCGGTGCTCTAGGTTTTGGAGAATGAGTTGAGCGCAGTAAATGTGAAAATTAGGAAAGCATAAACAAAATGTGAAGGCTGGCGTAACTTTCTAGGCTGCATTTGTGCCCTGTCGGCTTCAAAAAAAGCTGAGCTTTCAAGTTAAGCACCACAAAAGAATTCAGGTTTTCTAAAATGTTGACACACCCAACATCGGGGAAAGATGAGCAGGGAAGTGCAGATTGCCATTCATGGTGCGGGAGGGGAGAGCACTAGGAGATTTTGTAGAATTGGAGTATTACTAAAGCATTGAAATCAAGGTCTACAGTTTTATGAAAAGATAATAGGCGTTATCATACGTTCAACTGCGGAAAACCAAATGAGGGAGGACAACAGAACAAAAGAAAAATCAAATCCGAAAATGCCGTTGTAGAATATAGCAGCCAATGAAAACGCACGATTTCTGTAAAGGAAGGTTTAAAGATCGACCAATCAGACTGTGGTCCATTATATTTAAATTTTTTCTCATCCAATCACTACACCTTAGGCTCTATAAATAGTAGACGATCTATCTGCACAACTACCCGGTAGCTTTTGGTGAATACTGATAGTCATGGCTCGCACCAAGCAGACGGCCCGCAAGTCCACCGGCGGCAAGGCGCCCCGCAAGCAGCTGGCCACCAAGGCGGCCCGCAAGAGCGCGCCGGCCACGGGCGGCGTGAAGAAGCCGCACCGCTACCGGCCCGGCACCGTGGCGCTGCGCGAGATCCGCCGCTACCAGAAGTCCACCGAGCTGCTGATCCGCAAGCTGC
>JAQZBX010031702.1:0-26200 GCA_029593785.1 Cabassous unicinctus
TTGAATTCCCCAAAAACCCACTGTTGAGAACCTGTTTGTTTATTTGTTTTCTCTCTAACTCTCTCTTAATTTCAACAATGAGGCCTGCTTTATCCCAACTGCTTTATCTTTTCATCTGTACTAAATGAGATGTATAAATTTAAAGAGGTGGTAGGTTTTACAGTGATGACTCATCTCCATCTCCCAGAGAAGGGATAGTGTCCATACTGGACACTATCACAGTTTTCTAATGCAATTTAAGTGGCTTCCTCACAGCCCAATACTCTGGTTGAAAGTTGGCTTTTGGCAGAGGAAGAGCTGGGGTTAGCTTGCTAGTTTAAAGGAACCCCTATTTCACATACATTTGCCAAAAGAGATATAGAACTGCTGATGTGATGGAAACAAATTACTGAGGTGGTTTAACATCTATGTTTAAAGATCACTTATTATCCTTCAGAATGTTTCTGTGGGGTAAGGAGTACATACAAGATTTAATGTCACTTTGAATATCATAGGCAAATATTGAGGACAGAGTGTAATTGATGGATATAGAAAAGGAGGGTATGATGTGCCCTCCCTCTTTTTTTTTTTTTAGCTCATTTGCAGTGGTTGTTTCCATTCCATACCTATTTTCATTCCATACCTGTGTTTTACACTTCAAGGACAATGCTTCCCCCTGGTACCAGCCCTGTGTGGTAGCATTCTTGATGGTACCACAAACCAATATTTCCAAGAGGTATTATCTTTTCAATTTTAGGGTATTATCCTCATTTTAAAAGGCCAGATCACAGGAGATTTGTCAAGAGAGGGTATCCTTGTTAACTATTCTGTCAGGGTTGGGGGCCACATGGCACCTTAGAAAGAACCCCTGTTTTAGAGTCCAGCCATCTAGGTTCACTGTCCTCATTTTGAGAATTGCTGGTTGAGTGGATCTTGGGTAAGATGCTTAACTTCCTTCAAGCCTCAGTTTTTTTCTCACAAAGAAAGGTAAGACAAATTTTACAGACAGGAAACTCGTAGTTCTGAGAGGGAAGTGACTTCTTCATGGAGTGGAAGGTTGGGTTAGAAAGCTTTAAAAAGCCTCAGGTTGCCTCATAAAAGTCGGATTCTGGCTTCGGAGATTTCTCCAGTACATCACAGCCAAAAAAAGCATGAGTTTAGGTCATTTATTTTCTATTTTCCTTAAAAGATTACACATCCTTATCCTATTTTTAAAACTATCTATAGAAAAAAAAATGAATATATTTTGACATTTTTGCTAGGGTAAATAAATGCCATTTCTATACTTGAGAAATATTCATCTTGGATTTGAAAAAAAAAAAGCTCTTTTTCCTTTAAAAATTAATATATATTATCAAGAAAACTTGGAAACCTAGACAAGGAGAAGAAAGAAAAATAATTTACCTATATTTTCATCCCTTTGAAGTTAATTTGGTGCACTTTTCTCCCAGGCTTTTTGCTTTTCAATAGTTTACATTATTGGGATAACTAATTAGCAATTAGTTTTTAGTAGTAAATAATTAGTGTTTAGTTTATTACTAATTTTAAGAGTCTTTCTCCTCATTATAAAATAAATTTTCATAAAGAAGAAAATAAAGATCACCCAGAAGCCCAAAACATTTTACCTGTATCAGTTGACATCTGTGATTTGTGGTACCATCAGGAATGCTACCACACAGGGCTACCAGGGGCAAGCATTGCCCTTCAAGTGTAAAACAGGTATGGAATGAAAACAGGTATGGAATGGAAACAACCATCTCAAATATACCATGTGCTTCTCCTTTCTTCACCTCTTTATCCTATCCCTTCTAAACAAAGGGAAATAATTCCTATTACATGGAAGCAGGGGTATTCCAGGAATCAGCTAAAGCATGTGAAAATGTTTTAAGGACTTCTAAATGCTTTGCGAATATAACATATATATTCTCTCTTGCTTTCAGTTTCCTCTTCTCTAAAACTCAGAACGTGGACGAGACATTCTTCTTTATGATTGTTCTGTCCCTGAGAGCCTGCACTTCTCATTTTTAACGGGTCACATTGCATTTCTTCTCAGATTCCCTTTCTTCTATGTGGCTCCATAAGATGAATTATCAAGAATTATCATTGTATTAATAGTTTTGTAATCAAAATTAAGCACCAAAACAAATACTACAATAAAGGGAGGTTTCTTATATCAGGTGGACATGGATGAATTTCCTTAATTGTAATTGTAATTTTGTTTTATGAACACCACTAATTTTATTTTGCTATAGATTTTTTTCTAAAGCTCTTTTTAAAAAATTTATTGAAGTAAATCACTCACATGAACATACATAAACAATAAGTGTATAGCAATAGTTGTGACCTTACAAAACAAACATACATAACATCATACAGGGCTCTCATACCACACCCTACCACCAATACCTTGCATTGTTGTTAAACTTTTTAAACTAATGATTAAAGAGCATCCTCAAACTATTACTACTAACCAAAGTATTTCCCCCCAACCCACTCTATTATTATTATTTTTATATCATTTATACATGAACATACATAAACAATAAGTGTATAGTAAAAGTTGTGAACTTACAAAGCAAACATGCATAACATCATACAGGGGTCCCATACATCAACCCTCCACCAACACCTTGCATTGTCGTGAGACATTTATGACAAGTTATGAAAGAATATTGTCAAACTCTTGCTGCTAATTATATTCCTTATCTTATATTTGGTGTATTTTCCCCCCAACCCACTGTATTATTATTTTTTAAATATATTTTTATGACAGAAGTTGTAAACTTACAAAACAATCATGCACCTGTGCAGAATTCCTGAACAACACCCCTCTATCAACACACCACACTGTGGTGGAACATTTGTTACAGATTATGAGATAATATCATCAGACTATTACCAAGTCCATAGTGTACATTTGGCACACATTTTCAATACTCCCCCATTATCAACACAGTACATCTTTGGCATAGATGCAAGAATATTACATTATTACTGGCAACCACAGTCCATAGGTCACTCCAGTTGTATTTTTCCCATGCTTCTCCACATTCCCACGACCCTGCAACAATGATGTACATCTGCTCTAGTTCACAAAAGACTCTCTTGCATCTGTACCATCAACCACGATTCTCATCCACTTTTGGGTTTACTGTGCTATTCAGTCCCTAGATTATTCTCTAACTTTCTATCAATTGGCATTTACATCCCTAGACCACCATTTTCAGCCACATCCCCATTTATAAACTAGCTGTTTCTCACTATAATGTGTTACCATCAACTCTGTACATTTCCAGTACAGTAAAGCTAATTAAAACTTCTACATGCAATATCAGCAGTCCATCTCAGTCCTCCTCTTATCTTCTTTAAGAATCCACCACCTACTATCAGGTCTTGAAGATATTTTCCTACATTTTTTTCTAGAAGCTTTATAGTTCTTACTTTTATATTTAAGTTTTTGATTCATTTTGAGTTAATTTTTGTGTAAGGTGTGAGATAGGGGTACTCTTTCCTTTTGTTATGGATGTCCAGTTTTCTCAGCACCATTTGTTGAATGGACTGTTCTGCCTGAGCTGGGTGGGTTTGACAGGCTAGTTAAAAATCACTTGACCATAGACGTGAGGGTCTGTTTCTGAACCATCAATTTGGTTCTATTGGTCTATGTTTCTGTCTTTTTGCCAGTATCATGCTGTTTTTACCACTGTAGCTTGGTAATATGATTTAAAGTCCAGAAATGAGAGTCATCTAACTTCGCTTTTCCTTTTTAAGATGTTTCTGGCTATTCAGGACCCCTTACCCTTCCAAATAAAATTTTTTTTTCAAGATTTTATTTATTTTATTTTATTTATCCCCCCCTTGCTGCTCGTGCCGCCGTGTCCACTCGCTGTGTGTCCTCTCCGCGTCCGCTCATCTCCCCCTCGCTGTGAGGTCCCGCCGAATCAGCCCACGGCGCCGCGCGAGCTGGCCTGCCCTCACAAGGAGGCGCCGGGAAGTGAATCCGGGGCCTCTCATATGGTAAACGGGTGCTCTATCCATTGCGCCACACCCGCTTCCTGCCATGAGGTTGCTGCATCAGCCCACCGCACCACTCAGGCCGGCGTGCCCTCACAAGGAGGCCTCGGGACGCGAACCCGGGCCTCCCATATGGTAAACGGGGGCTCTATCCACTGAGCCACACCCGCTTCCCCAAATAGATTTGATAATCATGTTTTCCATCTATTTAAAAAAATGCTGGAGGAATTTTTATCAGGATTGCATTGAATCTGTATATCAATTTGAGTAGAATTGACATCCTAATGATCTTTAGTCTTCCAATCTGTGAGCATGGAATATTCTTCCAATTATTTAGGACTTTTAAAAATTTATTTTAACAATGAGTTGTAGTTTTCTGAATACAAGTGCTTTACATCTTTGGTTAAGATTGTTCCTAAATATTTGGGTTTTATGTGTCATATTAAATTTTCACCACTCTTTTGATACTTTTAGTTACTTTTATTGACATAATCTTCATTTCTAGACTGTCTTCCAGGCCTCTTTCTCCTGTCTTTTCTTTCCAGGCTGTAGCACAACCTTTAGTATTTCCTGCAAAGAGGGTCTCTTGGTTACAAACTCTCTCAGTTTCTGTTTACCTGTGAATATTCTAAACTCACCCTCATTTTTGAAAGACAATCTTGCCAGATATAAAATCCTTGGCTGGAAGTTTTTCTCTTGCAGTATACTAAATATGTCATATCACTGTCTTCTTGCCTCCATGGTTTCTGGTGAGAAATCAGCACTTAATCTTATTGGGTATCCCTTATATGTTATGCATTGCTTTTCTCTTGCTGCTCTCAGAATTCTCTCTATGTCTTTGGCATTTGACATTCTGATTAGTATGTGCCTTGGAGTTGGTCTATTCAGATTTATTCAGATGGGAGTATGTTGTGCTTCTTGGACACAGATATCTATGTCCTTCAATAGGGTTGGGAAATTTTCTACCATTATTTCTTCAAATATTCCTACTGCTCCTTTTCCTTTCTCTTCTCTTTCTGGGACACCCCTGGCACGTATGCTTGCATGTCTTTTGCTGTCGTTTAGTTCTCTGAGACCTTGTTCAAGTTTTTCCAATGTTTTCTTCATCTGTTCTTTTGTATGTTCACTTTCAGAGACCATTTCTTCAAGTTCACCAATCCTTTCTTCTGCCCCCTCAAATCTGCTATTATATGATTCCAGTGTATTTTTAATTTCATTTATTGCATCTTTCATTCCCATAAGATCTGCTATTTTTCTATGTATGCTTTCAAATTCTTTGTGCTCATCCATTGTCTTCTTAATATCCTTAAGCTCTTTAGCCATGTCATTGAATTTATTGAGGAGATTTGTTTGAACATCTATGATTAGTTGTCTCAACTCCTTTATGTCATCTGGAGGCTTATCTTGTTCCTTTAACTGGGCCATATCTTCCTGTTTCTTGGTGTGGATTGTAATTTTTTGTTGGTGTCTTGGCATCTGGCTTACTAGAGTATTTATTCTGGGTGCAGTTTTTCTCTTTAGTTTAGGGCTCCCTGCCCTTTCTTTCTTGCTGGTTGTATAGTAGGAGCCAAGGATGTAGTTGGTGCTGTAAGCTGTAGAGGCACAAGCTGCCCTCAGTGCCCCAAGGACCAATGAGGCTTCTCCCAACTTTGTCTTTTTCCAGGGGTAGGGACAGAGCCACAGCTGTGTGGAGTAATCCAAGTTGTGCAGGCCTAGACTGTAGTTGCCCAGAGAGACTGATGAAGCTTCACACCCCTTTCTCCCCTGCCTGGGGCAGGCATGGAGCTGCAGATGTGGGCAGCAATCTATGCAGTGCAGGTCCAAGATGACTACAGTTGCTCCAGTAGACTTCTGATTATTCAGTCTGTGCCAGCTAACTGGGCCTGCAGTTACCTAGATAGGCTGTTGCATGGCCTGCCAGCTTCCTCCCTGCTTGAGGTGGGGCTGAAGCCTAGGCTAGGGCTGCAGGCCAATCTGGGTGAAAGAAATCGGTCTCTACCATCACCGTGATTTTCAGTCAGCCCTACTTCCCCTCATGCTGGGGGTGGAGTCAAAATGGCAGCTAATGGCTTCCTTCCAACTTGCACAGGTTCAAAGTTCAGCTGTTCTTAGGGTTATATTTTAGCCAGCTGAACGGACTAATCAGTAGCTGAAATTGGTGGCCAACCATCTCTTCTCCCCATTTTTGGCAAATTGAGCTTCCAATTTCTGCCACAGAAGAGCTTCTGGGGTAGTTTGCACCACCAAAGTAGGATGATCACTGGCCTCCGCGGCTTGGCCTGTTATTTCCTGGAGAGCTGGCTCAACTACCCCCAGCTTCCTCCCTGTCCAAGGTGGGCCTGGGGCTTAGGCTAGAGAGGCAATCTGATCTAGATGGAAAGAAGCCGGTCCCTGCCAGCACTGTGATTTTGAGTCGGCCCGCTTCCCCTCGTGTCAGGTGCAGAGTTAAGATGGCAGCTACTAGCCTCGTTCTGACTTGGAGAGGTTCAAACTTTAGCTGTTCTTAGGATTATACTTTAGCACGCAGAATTTACTAATCAGTAGCTGAAGTTGGTGCCCAACCATCTCTTCCTCCCCCATTTTTATCAATAAAAGAGTACATTCACTGTTTTCCAAAGTAAACATTCTTCCATACATTATTGCTCTCTCTGCCACAGCCCTATGGTTGCACAAGTAATGCAAGTTTAGGTTGTAATACATGTTGCTTTCACTTGCGAATGCTATTGGCAGTGGGTAAGTGTTGAAATGTAAACACAGTAGTGCTCACATTTTGTTCAGGAGTTTTCCTTAAAATTTTCTAAACTTGGTGGGTGAAGGTCTGGTCTTGTGGACAATTGTAAAAATGAAGTACTTTTACACAAGTTGGAACAATCTAGCTTTGCAGGTGCTGAAGAAGTTACCCCAATTTCAGTGGAAGTTTGTGCAAGCTGCTGAAGAAGGAACAAGTCTCAGCCCACACAACTGGGTATGATCCCTTCTGTTGAGTCAGAGAAGAATAAAAATTTGGGAATGGGAAACATTTTTTTACCCATGTCAGAACTTTAAATTCTCTGTGTAAAATTGAAGGAGAAATCTATTTCAGATGGACATTAATTTATTTGTTGAACAAGTATAGACTTGTTAGTAGGAAGAGATTCATCTTAAATTTATAGGGTGGTAGCCAAGTCCAGGGATCTCACACTGTTCTGTGTTGACATTTTGGAAGTTATGTTATCATGCAATCCATGCTGAGTGACTCTTCTTGGAGAGTCTGGTTGGACAATATAGCACAGTTTAATTTTATTTTTCTAAGTAGTCAGTATAAGTTTTCTCTGCTGTGGTGTGTGTAGATTGGTTTCCCAGGGAACTATGTGTATATGAACAGGTTTTTTGGTTAGGCAGATTTTATTTTGGGGGGAAGCAGCCTTTAATTTGGGGCAGAAAAAGTCCTAATACCAGAATGGGAAGGCCTTTACTCTGTGCCCCTGTTCCCACCTAGAAGCCCCAATTCTCCTCAGGTAATTTGTAAAATTATTTAAAAATCCATCCTTTAGAGATTTTTGTTTAAGGTAAAATGTTGTTGCTCATATGAGTACAAACTTGGTGGCTTAAAAGAAGAGAAATTTATTCCACCAGAGTTCTGGAGGCCAGAAGTCTGAAGTCAAGGAGTCAGCAAGGCTGTGCTCCCCCTGAAATCAAGGAGGATCCTTCCCTGCCTCTTCCAGCACCTGGCACTCCAGACATTCCTTGGCTTGTGGGCACATTGCCTTAAGCTCTGCCTCCATCTTCACCTGACGTTCTTTCTTCTGTGTCTAAGTCTTCTCCTCCTCTGTCTCTTATTAGGACACATACCATTGAATTTAGCGCACAGCTGGTTAATCCAGGATGATCTCATCTTGAGATCCTGAAGTTAAGGACATCTACAAAGACCCAATTTCCTAATAAGGTCACATCTACATGTTCTGAGTGGAAATAACTTTGGGGGCTGCCATTCAACACACTGCAATATGACACCATAGGGAGGGTGGGCATAGGGCACTGACTGGGACAACTTTTCCATGGTCAGAATTTATTTACACCCTTTGTTTTACTACAGGCCACTTGAGATGTGCTCATTCAGAGGCTGAAAGCTCTCAGGGATTCTGTCCAGGGGAGAAGTCAGAGCAGAGCCTGAGTGAGTGGAACTCCTTTATCTGCTTCTATGAGTGCTATTTTAGTATTTTTACTGATTTTATATTTTATACAAATATAGGCATTTCTTGATTAATTCCACTAATCTGTTCCTGAAAATCATATTTTATGTTACAATAATATTGACTGGAAACTTATTTCACATTATTAACTCCAAACCCTGAGCCAATTTCCTAAAATGTAACTAAATACAGTAAAATACTATAAAAAATAAACATGAACTGCCATGTGGGGATGTAATGTTTAAAAATAATTTCCTGGTTACCAAAATATTGATATGGGTATTTAAAATCTTTGCAGTTAACATGATCTCTCAGGGCTAGAATCATTCAAATTTCATATTTCTTTTGTTGACATGAGGCTCTTTTCATATGATTCTTGTTTCCTATCAATCATTTGAAAATAATAGAGATTTTCATGTATATTGTTCTGTTTAGGATGTACTGAGTTTAGAAGAAATATATATATAACTTTTTCCTATGTAAATATTGGCCAAAAATGTTATAGTGAGATATACAAACTATCTGTGATGTTTGGGTATTAAAAAACCAAGAGGTATTTTACCAAGAAAACATTAACTGCCAGTATTTCTTTCAGGGACCCAAAGGTAAATAATTAAGGGCAGGGTTTAAAGATTGACAATCTCATGTTCAGTGAAGTCACCTGTTAGCCTCTTCCCACTGTAACACCATTATCAGATCAGGATCTAAACATCTTGTCAAAGTTAGTGTTTCGAAAGTTTATCCTGGGAAAGATAAACATGTCAAACTGTACTGAACAGCAGAGTTTGGAAAGTGCAAGGTAAGGAGATATAAAAACCACAGATAAGGATTCAGTGTGGCAGTAGTGGGTTGAACAGTGTCCCCCACAAAGATATGTCCAAACTTAATTCCCAGTACCTGTGAATGTGACCTTAGTTGGGACTAGCATCTTTGCAGATAATAAAGTTAAGGATCTTGAGAGGAGCTCATTCTGGATTTAGGATGGGCCCTAAACCCAATAATGGTCTCCTTATAAGAGAGGGGAGAGGAAGATTTGAGACATACAGACACCATACGGGGGTCATTTGAAAACCCATGTGAACATGGAGACAGAGACTGGGGTTATGCTGCCCCATGCCAAGGAACACCAAAGGTTAACAACAGCCACCAGAAGCTAGGAGAGAGGCATGGAAAAGCTTCTCCTTTAGAGCCTCCAAGGGGACCAACCATACCCACTTCTTGATTTTGGACTTCTGGCCTCCACAATTGTGAGAAAATAAATTTCTGTTGTTTTAAGCCACCCAGTTTGAGGTAAATTGTTATGGCAGTTCTGGGAAATTAGTGCAGTGACTTACCTGGCATCAGGATGAGGGGGTCTATGGCAACTTTATTTTGCACTAATGTGATTCTCTTTAGTTTATTATGAAGCTTAGAGAAATACCAAAAAAAACCCTTTTTGCAATAGGGTCAAAGAAACTTGAGTTCAGATCTTCCCTTGTCACTTCATAGCTCTGTGACCTTCAGCAGATTATTTTTCTTCTTAGGCATCCAATTTTCCCATCATAAGAATTATTTTCTTGAAGACTTTTTTATGAGGCTTAAATGACATACTATTTGTAAAGCATGTAGCACAGTGCCTGAAATAAAGTAGGTCTTCATAATTATAATATTAATTCAAGTAATAGTTATTAAATGACTACTCTGTGTCTGGTAGTAAGTTAGGTGCTAGAAATATGTCTTGAATAAGAATTAGTCCTTGCTCTTAAAGGTTTTATGTACTTTCCTGAAATATAGACAGATAAATTGGTGAGGACAACATACGTAAGTGCCACAATATGAATAATGAAAGGTGCTGATAGAAACACGTAAAGGGACTTCTTTATCCAAAATTGAGTGCTTAGGGCTCCTAGAGAAAAGGTGAGTAAGAAGGAGTCAGATGAAGAGTGGGGAGGAAGTGACTGACACTGCCAGTGCACCACAGAGAGGACACTTAAGTTGGAACCAAGATGACAAATTAAGAATAAGGCTAAGCAGGTAAGAGATGAGCCTGGAGAGGAAAGCAGAAAGTACATCAATAAGACGAGTATTAATTGTTGGGGATTTAAAACTTTTTCTTAAAGGGGACATGAAGCAATGAAATATTTGTAATGATAGGAGAGACATAAGGTGAAGGGCTCGGGGTTTTAACGAGGGGTGGTCAATCATGTCAAATGCTGTGTATTAATCAGGGTTCTCTAGGGAGATATAGTATAGGAATTGGCCCATGTGAACATAGGGATGGGCAAATCCAATTCCATAGTTTTGGCTACAAACTAGGAACTATGATGAAGGTTTTCAATGAATTCCTTAGGAGAAGTTGGTAGAGATGAAAATTCTCTCTTCTGGCTACTGAAATCATCACTCTTCCTTTTAAGACTTTCAACTGATTGGATGAAACTTCTCTCACTGTTGAATGCAATCTTCTCAGAGGATTAGAGATGTAATCAGCCACAGATACAATCGACTTAACTCGTGATTTAAATCCTCACAGTAGCAGTAAGGCCATTTCTTGCTTAACAAGACAACTTTACACCATAACTTAGCCAGGTTAACACATGGACTTAACTATCACATGCTGCAAAACCTGAGTCCACTAAGAAGAGAACTGAAAAATTTCCGTGTGATTTACAATGAGCAGATCATTCAACACCTTGGCAAGAGCTTTTCAGAGGAAGATAGAAGCAGAAGCCAGAGCATACTGGTAGTGATATGAATTGGAGGTGAGAAAATAGTTCAGCTCTTAAGTAGAAAGTATACTTTATACAGGAAGATTTGTCTGTTTTATTTTTTGTTGAATTCCTGGTACTTAAACACTCAACAAATAGTTGCTGAATAAATAAGTGAACTATTTATGAAATTTGTCTCTGAAGAGAAAAAACAGAACAAAACAGATAAGCCTGCAGCTGGATGGGGTGAGGGGTTGAGGGTGGTGGATTTTAAGTGGGAAATTATGTTTAAATGCTGACAGGAAGGAGCATTGAAGAAGTCAAAGATGACCAAGAAAGAAAGGAAGATCAGAAGAGTTAGACTCTAAGGAGGCTGGATGGACAGGACATGTCAGTGAAGCACATGTCAGTGAACCTGAAAATTTCATTGTGTGCAGTCTCAGAAGTTCCTCAATATTATTTGCCAGTTCTTTTGTGCTTCCATCAAGCTCTCACCCCACTTCTCAGCAGTGACTTTTTCAAACCTACTCTGTACTGTCTTCTCTTCTTCCTCCCATCTCATTCTCAGTTGACACCCTTACCTCCCAATTCAAAGAGAAAATAAAACCTCCAAACAAATTGTCCACAGCCTCTACCACCGACCTGCACTCTCCTTGGATCCCATCCATCCTTTCTTCCTGTCTTTAATAAATGAACCTTTTATTTTGACCGATAAAATCAAAATACAGATTTTGAAGTTTTTGGCCTGCAACAACCTCAGACAGGTTAGTTGTTTTTTACCAAAGGTGGCCCTTATTTCCTTGAGCACATTAGGCAGATGGTGTGGCAAATTGAAAGTTGAAAATCAAAGGCAAAACTTCAGGTCAGTAAGGTTAAAAAAACTTTGGAGGTTTCATAGTGTTGAGCTTGCATATGATATGATGCAATAAGTCCAAAGTTAATCAGTGAGAAGCCCTGAAATAAATTGAGCTATCATTCCAGAGTACATCAGATTTCAAAATCCCTGATTGTGGGAGAACGGTGGAGTAGGAAGCTCCAAAAATCAGTTCCACCACTAGAACAACTACTAAACAGGCAAGAACTATCTGAATCAGCTATTTTGATACTCCAGGGTGAGTCCAAGTAGGACACTGTATAGCATCCAGAGAAGAGCTGGAAGAAGAGGCTGGTAAATTATGATTTCCTTGGTTTGGTTAGCTCCTGACACTCAAGAAAAATCTGTTTATCACCAGCTGGTTAAACACTCAAGAAACAGATATGTCAGAAAATAAATACCTGAGATAACTTTTAAAAAAAATTAAATGTACAATGTGCAATAAAAGGTTATAAAAAAGATTATAAGACAAACAAAGAAACAGAGAATTATGGCCCATCCAAAGGAAGAGGATAAAAATCCAGAAAACATCAATGAAGAAGACCAGATTGTGGACATACCAGACAAAGACTTTGAAAAAAAAATGGTCTTCAATATGCCCAAGGAGATGAAGGAAAATACACAGAAAGAAGTAAAGAATATCAGGAAAATGACGGATGAACAATTGGGAATCTCAAAAAAGAGATAGAAATTTTTAAAAGAAACCAACCAGAACTACTGGAGTTGAGGATCCCAATAGGAGAAATGCAAAATGCCCAGGAAGGTTTCAACAACAGATTGGAGTTGGCAGAAAAAAGAATCAGTGAACTCTAAGACAAGACAATTGAAATGAGTCCAGCTGAGGAGAAGAAATTAAAAAGAATTATACAAAGTGAAAATATACTAAGAGGCCTTTGGGACACCATCAAGTATACCATTTATGCATTATGGGAGTCCCAGAAAGAGAAGAAAGAGAGAAAGGGGCAGAAGGAATATTCAAAGAAATAATGACAGAAACCTTCCCAAACTTAAAGACATGAACAAGCACATTCAAGAAGCCCAGAGAACACCAAACAGGATAAGCTTGAAGAGAAATATGCCCCAACACACACTGATCAAACTGTCAAATTCAAAGGAAAAAGAAAGAGTTCTGAATGCTGCAAGAGAAAAGCAATGTGTTATGTACAAGGGGATCCCAATTAAATTGAGATCTGATTTCTCATAAGCAACCATGTAGGCAGGGAGGCAATGGGTTGTAATACTTAAAGTACTGAAAAAGAAAATTCCAATGAAAAATTTTATAATCAGTGAAAATTTCTTTCAAAAATGAGAAAGGAAATGGACGTGGCTCAAGCAGTTGTGTGCCTGTCTTCCACATGGGAGGTCCCGGATTCAGTTCCCAGTGCCACCTGAAAAAAAAAACAAAAAAACAAACAACAAGCAAAACAAATAAAAAATCCAACTCAGGGAAGCTGATGTGGTTCAGTGGTTGAGCGCTGGCTTCCCACATATAAGGTCCCAGGTTCAATCCCTGGTATCTAAAAAAAAAAATGAGGGAGAGATTAAGACATTCCCAGATAAACAAAAACTGAGGGAGTTCATCATCACTATACCTGCTGTGATGGTCAACTTGTCCAGGTAATGTTGCCAGTTGTTTGGTCAAGCAAGCACTGAGTTAACTGTAATACTAGGGCATTTCATGGACTTTAATAATCAGTGAGTTGATTGCATAGATGGTTGGTTACATCTACAATCAACTGAGGAGATTGTTGTTAGAAATGAGTGACATCTCATCCAATCAGTTGAAGGTCTTAAAAGGAGAAGAGATTTCAGCATTCAGAGAGAAAATTCCCATCTCTATTTCAGACAGCCAACATCTCCTGGGGAACTCATCGAGGACCTTCATCAGAGTCCCTGACTTGCAGCCTGCCCTATAGAATTTGGACTTGTACATCCCCACGGTCACATGAAACAATTTTATAAAATCTCATTCTATTTACAGATATCTCCTTGTTTGTTCTGTTTTCTTAGAGAACCCTGATGAATATACCTGCCTACAAGCAATGCTAAAGGGAGTCCTTCAGACTGAAAGGGAAGGACACTAAACAGTGGTTCAAAGCAGCATGAAGAAATAACAACCTCCAGTAAAGGTAACCATTTGGATAAATATAAATATCAGTACTGTTGTATTGTATTTTTTGGTATGTAACTCCACTTCTTCCTACAGGTGCTAAAATGCAAATGTGTAAAAAGTAACTATAAATCTATGGTTTTGGACATACCATGTACAGAGATATAATTTGTAACAAGTACAAAAAAGGTGGGGGGATGGAGGAGTATAGGAATAATGTATGTATATGTTACTGAAGTCAAGTTGATATCAAATCAAATATGATTGCTATATATTTAAGATGTTAAATTTTAACCCCATGGTAACCACAAGGAAAATAATTGAAAATTATGCCCAGATAGAAAAGAGAAGAGATCCAGTATGGTACAATGCAAAAAATCTAATAAATATGAAAGTAGGCATTAATGGAAGAATTGAGGGGCAAAAGAGGTATAGGACTTACAAAGACTAAATAGCAAAATGGCAGAAGAAAAGTCCTTCATTTCTTCATTGTGAATATAAATGGATTAAACACCCCAGTCAAAAGATAGAGATTGACAGAATGGATTAAGAAAAAAAAAAAAAAAGCATGTCCCAACTATGTGCTGTTTATGAGACCTTAAATTCAAGATATAAGTAGGCTGAATGTGAAAGCATGGGAAAAAATATGCCATGCACATAGTAACCGAAAGAGAGCTGGGGTAGCTATACAACAATAGACTTTAAGTCAAAAATTATTATGAGGGACAATTTATTGATCAAATTTATGACCAACTGATTTTGACAAGGAGGCAAAGATGACTCAAAAAATATTCTCTTCAACTAATGGTACTGGGAAAACTGGATCTCCATTTGTAAACAAATGAAGCCGGACCCCTAACTCACACCACACACACAAAAAATCAATGCAAAATCGATGAAAGACCTAAATGTAAGTGTCAGACCTATAACACTCCTACAAGAAAACATAGAGAAGCATCTTGTGTTAGACAATGATTTCTTAGACTTTACACTTAAAGCACAAACAACAAAAGAAAAAAGAGATAAATGGGACCTCATCAAAATTACAAACTTTTGTCCCTCAAAGGACTTTATTATGAAAGTAAAACAACAACCTATAAAATGGGAGAAAACATTTGGAAACTGCATATCTGATAAGGGTTTAGTATCCAGAATATATAAAGAAATTCTTCAACTCAACAACAAAATGACAAACAAACCAATTTTAAAAAAGGGTCAAAGACATGAATTGACATTTCTCCAAAGAAGATATACAAATGGCCAAAAACCACCTGAAAAAATGTTCAACATCATTAGCCATTAGGACAATGCAAGTCAAAACCACAAGGAGATACCATTTCATACCTACTAGGGGAGGATGTGGAGAAATATGAACATTCATTCATTGCTGGTGGCAATGTAAAATTGTGCAGACAATGTGGGAGACAGGGTGGCAGTTCCTCAGAATTTTAAGTATAGAATTATCATAAGACCTGGCTATCCCATTTCTAGGTATATTCCCCAAAGAATTGAAATCAGGGAACTGAACAGATATTTGCACACAGATGTTCATAGCTGCATTATTTACAATTGCCAAAAGATGGAAGCAACCCAAGTGTCCATTAGTTGATGAATGGATAAACAAGATGGAGTATATTCAATCAACAGCATATTATCCAGCTGTAAAAAGGAATGAAGTTCTGATACACAGATGAACCTTGAAGACGTCATGGTGTGTGAAATAGATGGTATACAAAAGGAAAAATATTATATGATTTCACTGATATGAAATAATTAGAAAAAGCAAACTCATAGAATCAGAATTTAGAATATAGGCCACCAGGGGATGGGGAGGAGGTAGGGAACAGAGTGTTGTGGTATAAAATGTACAGAGTTTCTATATGGGGCAATGGAAAAGTTTTGGTAATGGATGGAGGTGATGGTAGCACAACCTTGTGAATAGCACTGAATTATATATTTGAATGGAGTTAAAAGGGGAAATGTTAGGTTGTATATATTATTATTTTTTAAAAATATTTATTTTATTTATTTAATCCCCTACCCTTGTTGTTTTTGCACTCACTGTCTTGCTTTTGGCGTCCATTCGCTGTGTGCTCTCTGTGTCTGCTTGTCTTCTCATCTTTTCTTTAGGAGGCACCGGGAACTGATCCTGAGACCTCCGATGTGGGAGAGAGGCACTCAGTCGCTTGAGCCACCTCAGCTCCCCGGTTTGTTTTTTCTCTCATTGTCTCTCCTCTTTGTCTCTTTTCATTGCACCAGCTCTCCATGTGGGCCAGCTCGCTTTCACCAGAAGGCCCTGGAAAATGAACCCAGGACCCCCCATGTGGTAGACGGGAGCCCAATCACTTGAGCCACATTCGCTTCCTGGTTGTATATATATTATTAGAATGAATTTTTAAAAAAAAGTCTAATGAATTACACAACAGATGCTATGAACCCTAAGTTAAACTGTGGGCTATAGTTAATATTACAATTATAAAAATGTGCTTTCATCAATCGTAACAAATGTACCACACTGCTCTAGTTTGCCACAGGGCTGCTGATGCAAAGTACCAGAAATGGGCTGGCTTTTATAAAGGGAATTTTATTTAGGGTAAAAGCTTACAGTTCTGAGGTTGTGAAATGTCCAAATCAAGACACCATTAGAGATGCTTTCTCAACAAAGTAAGCTGCCATGTGGTAAAGCAAGATGGTGGGGATCTCTGCCTAGGTCTCTGCCTTCCCCTCCAGAATCTACCATCTCACGGTGCTCAGCTGTGGACAACCAGGCATGGGGCTTGTCTCTTTTCAGGCCCCCTCTGTCAGTCTCTCAGGGTCTCTCTGCCTTTCTGCAGTTGTAAGTGAACCTGGAGTTCTCTCACATGGCATGATAAAAAATGTAGCTTCTTTTTTCTCTGTGTCTCTATCTCTCTGTGCCTCCGTTTATATTAGACCCAGCAAGAGGGTGGGGACTCAAGCTGGCTCATGCGTTACTGATGTAGTCCAATCAAAAGGCCCCCTACCCACAGGAATGGATCAGTTCAGAAACATAATCTTTTTCTTTTTGGGATTCATGAAAGAACTTCAAACTGTCACACATACCAATGGGCAAGGTGTCAATAATAAGATGTTATATGTGAACCCTGTGCTTTATGCATGCTTTTTATGTAAACACACAACTTCTCTAATAAAAAAGCAAAAAACGAAACAAAACAAAAACTCTGAGATGGTTTATCAGTACATCTGTTCTTTGCAAAGGATCAGGTGATATTTGGTTTGATTTCTCCAAATCACATCACAGGTTAGACTATTTAATTAATTACAGAGTACATATACCAGTTAATATTAAACACATTTAATTTATTTCTAGCTAAATTGATCTGTATCTATCTTTAGAAGTTCAAAAGGAAGAGAAATGCATTTATACATACAAAGAAAAAAGTTTGGAAGCATATATACACAATATTAAAAGCAGTTATTTTGAGATAATAGGATTACGGGTGATTTCTTTTCTATTTTCCCCCTTTCTTTTTTCTTTATCTAGAGTTTTCAAAGATTTTTTAATAGGCAGGAAATAACAAATGTTATTTATAATACATGTTGGATGTATATAACCACTGTCATGCTTCTCAAATCCTTCCCCTCCAAGGACAAAATGAGGACAAGAAATAAAATCAGACTCACTCCCCCAAGAGGTTGTAGCAATTTCTTGACACATCTGCCCTGTTCTGTTATGGGTGGGTTTCACTGGGACTATACGTGTGCCTCCAGTTCTCCTGAGACCCCTGTAATGGAGACTAGTGCCCAGGAATCGCAGTCCTCTACCCTCACAAAGGTACAAGGTGTTATTTACAAGTGATTTGGTGATTCTTAAGGTCAGGCTTCACAAGCTCAGGGCTCTGTGTGGGGTCTTGGAGGGAGGCTGGGGCGTGAGTGTGTTCAGGAAATCATCACTGGCTGGCATAGGGGGAAGAGTCTATCTTATTTGCTAATTGTATATTTTATATCTTTCCACGTAAGTCAAAGAAAGAAGACAGGGCTAAAATGAAACAAAAATCAGGCATTTTAGCCCAGATGACTAAGTTTTTTTGAGAGTCACAAAATATAAACTAGAATTTTTAAAAAATGTATTTGCAATAGCTCTTAATTATATATAAGCTCTTACATTAGCATGTTTTAAAAATATTTGAAAACATACTGGTCATGAAATATTAGAAATCCATTCTTTCAAATTTTTCTTATGCAGACATACTATTCAGGGAAGCTTCTTAGAAAAGTCACATAAAAATTCTATATTTTTCTCCAGATACTCTTAGTCAAGGGAAGCAGTCCTCAATTTGGACTTCTTTCTAAAGCTGTTTTAGTTTTTGAAGGAAATTTCATCATTTGTCAGTAAGTGTTTGTTGACCGTCAGGCTGACTAATGATTAGAAGAGTAGGTCATTGGGAGACAGTATGGGTTAAAAGAAATTTGTATATTTAAGTTCGAAGAGGCTTTTGAAATGTTCTTGAAGTTCCACCATTGCTTCTGGTCACTATGGTGATGGATCTTGTCCATATGTCTCCCAGAAGTAACTGCCACCCAGGCAGGAATTACTTAGGTCCGCACAGACTTATGTAGTAAGCACAGACTTTATGCTGATACAGCAGGTGCACCAAGGAAAAGCTTTAATATTGGCCATCACTACCTACATAGACAATAGAACTGCTCTGGAATATTCTAGTCACATTATTTATTTATTTATTTATTTATTTATTTATTTATTTTAAATAATTTATTGAAGTATATCATTCATACATGAACATACATAAACTATAAGCATTCAGTAAATATCATGATCTTACAAAACAAACATGCATAACATCATACAGGACTCCCACACATCACCCCCTCACAAACATCTTGCATTGTTGTGAAATAGTTTTTAACAAATCATGAAAGAGCATCGTCAAAGTATTACTACTAACTATAGTCCGAATCTTCCTACCCTATAACTTTTTTTAAGGATTTATTTATTTATTTACTTTTATCCATTTTTACCACCCCCTCCCCGCCGTTTTTGCTGTTTCTGTGTCCATTCGCTGGACAACTCTCTGTGTCCTTTTCCTGCCCTCTCTTCTCATCCTTCTCCTCCTGTCTTCACTGGGATTCGGTCCTCAGAACCTCCGGTGTGGGAGAGAGGCATCCTACTACCGCCTGCGCCACCTTAGTTCCTGGTTTTTTGGTGCGTCTTGTCTTGGCTGTCCCTTGTGTCACTCTCCTGTTATGTCATCATCTTGCTGCGTGGCTTGTGGGGCCTGACTGCTCACCCACTCATGGGGCCTGGTGGCTCACCCGCTCTCAGGGCCTGGTGGCCCCCGCTCCTACATTTCTCTTTTTAAAATTTTTACCAGGAGGTCCCGGGGGTCAAACCCAGGTCCCTCCATATGGGAGACGGATACCCAATATGGGAGACGGATACCCAACCACCCGAGCCACATCCGTCTCCCTGCTATATCTCTTAAGTTTGACCAAATATACCCAAAGTTACAGTCTTTTCCCATACAGGATGGTCATATAATAAATCAGCCTTAGTTTATCACCAGCAATAAAAACCAGACCTAGGGAGAAAAACTAGGTCTGGGGACACATGCATGGTTTCTAATGTAGAGAATGTTTAGCCTACCTTGATTATCACAAAATCAGGACAGCAAGAATATTCGTACCACATTATTATTATTATGCTAATAATTTTGAGTGCTCACTCAATGAAATATTTTAACTCATTAAATCTCATGATAACCTTATGAGATAAGTACTATTTTATCTTCTTTGAACATTTGGGGGCATCTCATTTCAATCACCAGTTTGACTCCAAAGCCCCTGTTTTACATTTTATACTGAACTTTAGTCCATCCAAATGTTTAAAAGTTCACTTCAAGTTCACTGATTGTTTCTTCTGTCTCTTCAAATCTACAATTATAGGACTCTTATGTATTTTTAATTTCATTTATTATGTCTTTTATTCCCAGAAGATCTGCTGTTTCTTTATGTATGCATTCAAATTCTTCTTTGTGCTCACCTGGTATCTTCTTAATATCCTTAATCTCTTTAGCCATCTCATTGAATTTATTAATGAGATTTGTTTGAACATTTATGATTAGTTGTCTCAATTACTTTATGTCATCTGGAGAAATAATTTGTTCCTTTGACTGGGCCATATCTTCCTGTTTCTTGTTATGGATTTTAATTTTTTGTTGGTGTCTGTATTAGTCAGCCAAAGGGGTGATGATGCAAAATATGAGAAATCTGTTGGTCTTTATAAAGGGTATTTATTTTGGGTAGAAGTCCACAGTTACCAGGCCATAAAGTATAAGTTTCTTCCCTCACCAAAGTCCATTGTCACATGTTGGAGCAAGACAGCTGCCGACATTTGCCAGGGTTCAGGCTTCTTGGGTTCCTCTCTTCCTGGGGCTGCATTTCTCTCTGGGCTTAGCTTCTCTGTTTCCTCCACAAGGTCAGCTGTAGACTATGAGGCTCTCTAGGCTTTGCTTCTCTCCACAAGGCCAGCTGTGAACTCTCAGGCGAACAGCTTGTCTCTATCCCAGGGCCTTCTCTCCTTCCTCACCAGAACTCCAACATCAAAACTGCTCTTTGCCATTCCTTTTATATTGATTTTCTCATCCACCAAGGGGTGGGGCTCAATGCCCTACTGAAGTGGCCCAGTTAACACCCTAATCATAACTTAATCATGCCCAGATTAACAGACCAGTTTACAAGTATGATCCCATATCTATTTTTGGATTTCATAATTACATTAAACTTCCAAACTACTACACTCCACTCTGAATTCCAAAAATACATATTCAAATGACAATATTCAAAAAACCTTAAATCAGTAACAATGCAAGTACAAAATCATATCATAATCATTTTAAAGAAATACAGTTCGTCTTGAGGCAAAGTCGTGTCTGCTATAGACCTCTGAAATTTACACAACAATTTAATTGCTTCTAATACACAAATGAAAGACAAAGACAAAGGATAAACATTTTCATTATCATAAGGAGAAATTGGGATGTTAAACATGAGTCATGGATCCTTTACAGTTCAGTAAACCTGCAGGGCATCCTCCATTCTATTTCAAAGTCTGAGAGTCATTCTTAAGATGATGGTTTCTTCTCCTTGGGGCCACATGGGGACCCACCCTTTCCACAGGCTTGCCCTAGGGCCATTTTCTTGGTTCCACCCTCATGAAGCATCTGGGTGTCAACCTTACCACACCTTACCCAATCTTTGGTTTAGAGTCTTAGCCCCCTTAGTACAGTCAGGTGAAGACAACATTCCCCCTAACCTTTGGCATACAGGTTCAACCCTCTCAGAGCAATGGGTTGACCACCTGTCATTTTCTAATCCATGGGGGACAGGAGCACCCCTCTCAGACCTATGGGGTGCGACCTTAACAGCCCTAATCTTTGAGGAATGTGCTCCACCCTCCCTGTACCCTGGGGCAGCAAAACTCTTCCAGAACATCGGGTGGGAACACCCACCTCTTCAACTGCTGGGGCAAACTCAGCCTCTCTGTACACATAGGTGGGGCTCCTTTCTTGGCCCAAGGTGATGTCTTAATTCCAGATCTCAGCTTCCATGGTTTCCTTCTTAAAGCTGTTTCTCCTTCACACTCTCCTTTCCATGTCCTTTTTTGTCCAAGCTGACAGTGGTTTTGTTCATACAGCTCTCTCAAAAACTTTGTTGGTTTAGCATGCAGGAAGCAGGGGTCCAAGCCATCAGACAGTAAGACTTTCCACAAGTCTTTCCAAGATAACTGCATCTTCAATTCTAATTTACAAGTTCCAGGTTTAGCTAAGTCTTCAAATGGAGCACTATTGTCTGGGAGCTCAATTTCCAGAGGCTTGGAATTTCTGGGATCAGTTTCTTTTTTCTTTGTGCCCAATAATTCAATCCTGAGCTTATCCCACTCATCTAGCATTTTGCTATAAGCTGCAAGGAGAGGCCAAGCTGCATTCTCCAAGTTTACCTTGAAAAGTTCTTCAGCTACATTCTCAGGTTTGCCATTTTCAAATTCTGTCTTCCATATAACACCAGGAGTTAATCTTATGAAATTCTCTGCAACTTTAAACCATAGATCACCTTTCCTCCAGTTTCCAATAACAGTTTCATCATTTACTTCTAAGGCATCATAAAAAGTCTCTTTAGCATCCATATTACTATCAACAGTCTTTTCAAAGTGATCTAGGCCTTTTCCATGAAGCATTTCACAATTCCTCCAAAAAATACCCCTTACCCATTTATAAAACTGTTTCAACATTTTGGTAATTACAAAAGCACTATCCCGCTCCTGGTACCAAATTCTGTATTAGTCAGCTGAAGGGGTGCTGATGCAAAATACCAGAAATTGGTTGGTCTTTATAAAGGGTATTTATTTGGGGTAGAAGTCCACAGGTACCAGGTCATAAAGCATAAGTTTCTTCCTTCACCAAAGTCCATTGTCACATGTTGGAGCAAGGCAGCTGCTGACGTTTGCCAGGGTTCAGGCTTCTTGGGTTCCTCTCTTCCTGGGGCTGCATTTATCTCCAGGCTTAGCTTCTCTGTTTCCTTCACAAGGTCAGCTGTAGACTATGAGGCTCTCTAGGCTTTGCTTCTCTCCACAAGGCCAGCTGTGAACTCTCAGGCGAACAGCTTGTCTCTATCCCAGGGCCTTCTCTCCTTCCTCACCAGAACTCCAATATCAAAACTACTCTTTGCCATGCCTTTTATATTTTATTTCCCCACTCACCAAGGGGTGGGGCTCAATGCCCTACTGAACTGGCCCAGTTAACACCCCAATCATAACTTAATCATGCCCAGATTAACAGACCAGTTTACAAGCATGATCCAATATCTATTTTTGGAATTCATAATTACGTCAAACTTCCAAACTGCTACAGTGTTTCAGCATCTGATTTACTAGATGCATTTATTCTGGGTGCATTTTCTCTTTAGGGCTTTCTATTTGATTTGCTTTGTGCTACAGCACCTCTTGATATTTGGTTTAACTTATTTGGAACTGTATAGTGGCTAATGTTTAGCCAATCTGAATTTTTCAATGCTTTCCCATCTGTTTCTTCCCCTATCTCCTTTGCTGGTGGCATAGTAGGAGCCAAGGGTGCAGTTGGCACTGTCAACCACGGAGGTTGAAGCTCCCTGTGTTGTCCCAGGAACAATAAAGCTTCTCCTTCTTTTACCCTCTGCCAGGGGTAGGATTGGAGCCACAGCCACGTGCAGGAATCCAAGCCATGCAGGTCAAGACCATCTGTAGTTGCCCAGAGAGACTGATGAAGCTTCAGATGCCTTCTTCCCCTGCCTGGGGCAGAGATGGAGCCACAGGTATGGGCAGCAAACTAAGCCATGTGGGTCAAAACTGACCACAGTTTCCAGGTTAGACTGATGAAGCACCAGCTCCCCTCCTCCCCTGCCAGGGGTAGGCATGGAGCCTCAGGAGTGCCCAACAATCTAATCCATGTGGGCCAAAATCACCTGCAGTTTCCCTGAGAAACTGAGGGAGTATTTTCCCTTCTACCCTTTCAGGGGTGGGGATGGAACCACAGGAGTGTTCAACAATCTATTCCATGTGGGCTGAAAGCCCCTGCAGTTGCCCAGAGAGGATGGGGCAAAACAGACCCCCTCCTATCCTATTGGGGGGTTGGGATGGAACTTTATGTACCCATAAATATGGTCTGTGTGGGTGGAAAGCACCTGCAGTTGCCTTTGAGAGGCTGGGGAAACACAGCAGTCCTCCTATCCTATGGGATAGGGAAGCCTGTGATGGAGCCAGGTGTGTCCAATTATCCAGTCTCTACAGGTCAAAAGCTACTACAGTTGCCTGGAAAGGCTGGTGCAGGCTTCCCCAGGTTCCTCCCTGCTAGAGATGGGGCTGGAGCCTAGTCTAGGGCTGCAATCCGACCTGGGTGGAAAGAAGCTGGTCCCTACCTTCACTGTGATTTTCAGTCAGCTCCACTTCCCCTCATCCCGGGGGCAGGGATAAAATGGAGGCTCTCAGCCTGTTTCTGACTTGGATGGGTTTAAACTTTAGCTCTTCTTAGGATTACACTTTAGCCAGCTGAATATACTAATTAGTAACTGAAGTTGGTGCCCAACCATCTCTTTCTCTTCTGTTTTGTTTTTTTTTTTTGAAATGTAGATTCCAATTCCAGCCAGGGAATAGTTCCCAAGGTGGCTTGTGCTGTCAGCAGGGGATGGGCATCAGCCTCCATGGCGTGGAATGATCTGTTCACGAATCTTCACTGCAGATGGGCAGTATCCTCCTTCCGTGTTTCCAAGGATGATGCAGGATGCTCTTCTGATCGCCTGGGCCCCCCAACAGGTGCTTTAGATGGCTCTGGCTAATTATTAACTGCATTGTAGGACAAGCTGACTCTTGGAGTTCCTTACTCTGCTGCCATCTTGCCCCTCCCTCTCTCCTATCATTTTTAAATCTGCATTTTCTTGATTAGGCACTTTTCCAGCTTCTGCAACCTTTTACCTGATTTCTGGAGTTGGGAGGAAGATTACCCTGCCAGGTTTTGCTAGTTGTTCATAGATTCAGTGGGGGAATAGCTCCCTGAGCACATTTCACTACCTTTTTGGTCCTATTACCAACATTTGGCATATACCTATGTCTACACAGAGAATATACTATCCTTGAAAATGTAGTAAGTACAGCAGCCAAGATTCATTATCTCTGGTAGACTGAGTACAGGGTTTGTGCATTTAACCACAGGAATTTTGAACATGTGGAGTTGAAGCACTTGTGAGATGTCATATAGGACTGTCCATGTGGAAGGTGAGCATTTAGACCTGGACTTCAAGAGAGATATTTTGATCAATGTTTAAAGATTTGAGAGAAATTAAGACACTGGGGTAAATGAAATCATCCAGGGAGAGTATATGGGTCACAACCTACCCCCTGAACCCCCTTAAAATGGAGTCAATCTTGCTCTATTTTCCTTTGGCATTTATTATTGCAGATGAGGAATCTGAAGAAAGCCAGTTTTTAGCTTTTTTAAAAAATCATTTGTTGGTTTATTTTGTCTCTACTAAGCACATTAGTCATTCATCATTTAAATATCTGACTTCATTAGGAACCATTTTAACACTTTTTCTCCCTCCCACCATAAAAATTCAGTAAGTTATTTGCCTTCAAAATATCACCTATGAATAAACATTTCGATTTCCTCTCATTTGTCTAATACGTACCTCACTGATAACTGAGTAAGACAGTAAGCTGAAGACTGAGTTTTCAAATGATTTTCCACTTAATGCTGAGCTATGGAATCTACTTTCTTGACACATTAAAAAAAATATATATATATTTTAAAAGATACTTAGATTACATAAATGTTACACAAATAATATAGAGATTTCCATATGCCCCACTCCTCATGCCTCCCAGCCCTCCTACATAAACAACATCTTTCATTAGCGTGGCACATTCGTTGCAGTTGACAGACGCATCCTGGGGCATTGCTACTGAACATGGACCATAGTTCACATTGTAGTTTACACTCTCTCCCCCGTATTCTACAAGTTAGGGGAAAATATAAAATGGCCTATATCTGTTGTTACAATGTCATCAGGATGATTCCCAAGTCCTGAAAAAGCCCCCATATTACACCTGTTTTTCCTCTCCCTGCCCCCAGAGCCTCCAGTGGCCACAGACTCCATACCAATGTTGTAATTTCTTCCATTGCTAGAATCACAATAAGTCTATAGTAGAATACCAGTAAATCCACTCTAGTCCATAGTTCATTCACCAATTCTGAGGGTTCTGGGATGGTGATGTTCACTCCATCTCTAATTGAGAGGGGGCTTCATTTTAATGTATGTACAACTGAAACCACTGGCTTAAAAGCCATTAAATAGTGTTGAATTCTGTGTACTCTCTTAGTTTAAATGAGTGCAACTTACCTTTAGCAGTATATTCAGAAAAATGCTTAAACCTCAAGGTCTCCAACAATTTGGAGTGCTGAACTAGATAACCACCCTAAACACACTTCTGACGGAAGTAATACATTCCTTAAAGAGAGGTTTCCAAAACCTGCTGTTAGAACCTCAGTGTAGGGGGGTGTCGGGGATGGGGGATTCATGGGAATAAGTCCATCTGAATATACATGAAAGATATATAAAATTGCTCAAACAATCAAGGGATGGGGTATGGTCACAGTGGGTAGACAATTACTCAATGAGGGAATCTGAATTCCCACCCTGGAGAGCTCTGCTACATTCCCCAAGGGAGCAGCAACCGTCCCCAGAGTGCAGAGGCAGTGTCTGGCAAAAGAGGATGGCCCACTGATGGGTTCTTGTTATTGAGGACTAGCCTTATGAGTATTTGCTCTTCTAATTGAAACTTAGC
>JAQZBX010031703.1:0-26227 GCA_029593785.1 Cabassous unicinctus
ATATATATATATAATATAAAATTTCCCCTTTTAACTATATTCAAATATATAATTCAGGGCTGTTAATTACATTCACAATGTTGTGCTACCATCCCCACCATCCATTACTAAACTTTTCCATTGTCCTAAAGAGAAACTCTGTACTAATTAGCATTAACTCCCCATTCCTTACTTTCACTCTGGCCCCTGGTAAGCTGTATTCTAGTTTTCACTCTATTAATTTGCTTACTCTAATAATTTCATGTCATTGAGATTATATGATATTTGTCCCTTTGTGTCTGGTTTATTCCACTCCACATGATGTCTTCAAGATTCATTCATCTTGTCACATGTCTCAGAACACCATCAATCCCACTTCTAGGTATATACCCAAAACAATTGAAAGTAGGAACACAAACAGATATATATACACCAATGATCATCACCCAAGTGTCCATCAACAGATGAGTGGATAAACAAAATGTGGTATATACATATGATGGAATATTATTCAGCTGTTAAAAGGAATGAAGTACTGACACATGTGATAACATGGGTAAATTTTGAGGACCTTATGTTGAGTGAGGTAAGACAGTCACTAAAAGACAAATATTGCATGATCCACTGATATTGAACTAACGATATTGAGCAGAATCATGGAGGTAGAGTCAAGAAGATAGGTTATCAGGAGATAGAAAGGGAGTGGAGATTGGTGAGCTGATGTTTAATCTGGGTAGATTTTATAATAAGGTTGATGGTAGTCGTTTGGCAATGGATGGAGGTGATGGTGGTGCAGCGATATGAGTGTAATTAATGGCACTGAAGCGTGAGTGTGGGTGAGGTTGGAATGGGAAGGTTTGGGCTGTACATGATGCTAGAAGGTAATCTAGATGACAAAACAGACTACAGTGCAACTCAGTGGATTCTGGGGTAGCTGAAGATTGTGATTAAGAATACAATTATTAGAATGTTCTTTCAGGATCTATAACAAAGGTACATCACTAGCACAGGGTGTTGATAGTGGGATGATATATGGGGAAAAAATGCGTCTAAAACATACTTCTATGGGATAAGAATTATTTGTGTTGTCAAAAGTATGCTTTCTTGAAAGATAGAGGCCCACACAATAGATAACTAAATATTAAACTCTCATCCTTGGGATTCCTGATACTTTCTCAAATAAAATGGTCAAAATCCGTGGAATATATGGACAGTGCCTAATAAAAGAAAACAGGCCAATATGTCAAGCCCTCAATCTTAATGCCTATATTTAGGAACCTTATTTCTGTAAAATTGAAACTTAGCCTAGTTATAATTAATGCCTAAGAGTTACTTCTTGAAAACTTCCTTGTTATTTGAATGTGGTCTCTCTCTCATTGTGGTTTTGATTTGCATTTACCTAATGGCTAATGATGCTGAGCTTGTTTTGCTTATTTTGGTGATTAGTGTATCTTCTTTGGAGAAAGGTCTGCTTAAGTCTTTTGTCCATTTTTAAATTAGGTTGTTTGTCTTTTTGTTGTTGAGTTATAGGATTTCTTTATATATTCTGTATATTACACCCTTATCAGCTACGTGATTTCCAAATATTTTCTCCCATGCTGTAGCTTATCTTTTTACTTTCATTATGAAGTTCTCTGACACACAAAATATTTTAATTTTGATGAAGGACCATTTATGTATTTCTCCTTTTGTTGCTTGTGCTTTGGGTGTAAAAGCTAAGAAACCATTGCCTAACACAATGTCCTGAAGATGCTTCTCTAAGTTTTATTCTAGGAGTTTTATAGTTTTAGTTCTTATATTTAGGGCTTTGATCCATTTTGAATTGATTTTTGTGTAAAATATGTGATAGGAGTCTACCTTAATTCCATTGGATATCGATATCCAGTTTTCCCAGCACCATTTTTCGAAGAACCTATTATTTACCCATTGAGTGAAATTGGCACCTGTGTCAAAAATCAGTTGGCCATAAATGTCATGGTTTATTTCTGAACTCTCAATTTGATTCCATTTGTCTGTCTGTCCTTGTGCCAGTACCATGCTGTTTTGATTACTGTAGATTTGTAATAAGTTTTAAAATTAGGAAGTGTGAGCCCTCTAGCATCCTTTGTCAATTTCAAGATGGTTCCAGCTATTTGGGGTGTGTTGTAGTTTGCTAAAGGCTGCCAAGGAAATAGAACAGAAATGGATTGGTTTTAACAATAGGGATTTATTAGTTTAAAAGCTTACAGTTTTGAGGCTGAGAAAAAGGTCCAAATCAAGGCTGATACTTTTTTTCCCCAAAGACCAGCTGTCAGCAATCCTGGAATCCTCTCTCACATGGAAAGGCACATGGAGGCATTTGCTGGGACTCTCCCTCTTCCTTCTGACTCTGTTTACCACAGCTTCCTGCTTCATGGCTTTCTCTCTGCTTCTGTGCTCCATTGATTTCAGCTTCTGGTTTCCAGGGCTTTCTCTCAGCTTATGGGGATTTCTATCTGTCTCTGTGGCCCCCTCTCTCTGTATTTATCCATTTATAAAGGACTCCAACAAGAGGATTAAGACCCACCTTGGGTCACGCCTTCCTGAAGTAATCTAATCAAACAGTCCCACTTACAATAGGTTCACACCCTCAGAAGTGGACCACTTTCAAGAACATGATTTTCTGGGGTACATACAGTCTCAAACTACCATGGGACCTTTTATCCTTCCATATACACTTGATAATTGGCTTTCCATTTCCACAAAGAAGATTGTTGGAAATTTGATTGGGATTCCATTGAATCTGTAAATTGCTTTGGGTAATGTTTTCTTTTGCCAAAGGGCTGCCGATGCAAAGTTCCAGAAATGGGTTGGCTTTTACAATAGGTATTTATTTGTGGTAAAAACACACAATTCTAAGGCCATGAAAAGTCCACCTCAAGGACCATAAGTGGTGCTTTCTCACTAAGGTCCACTACCAAGTGGTGAAGCAAGATGGCAGAAGATCCTCAGCCTAAGTCTCTCTGCCTTTCCCTCCACGCTGTACTATTACCTGGAACATAGCTGTGGGCAACCAGGCATAGGGCTTGTCTCTTACTGGGCCTTCTCTCTCAAAATCGGCTGCTCTGCTTTCTTCCTGAGTTCAGCAATGGGCTATCAGGCATATGGCTCATCTCTCCCTTGGCCTCAGCTCTTTGTATCCCTCCTTTCTCTTATATGGCAGGATAAAATATGGCAGAGCTCCCTTTTTCTGTGTCTCCATTTTTATCAGACCTAGCAAGAGGATGAATACCCAAGCTAGCTCACGCTTCACTGACATAGTCCAATTGAAAGTGTCTCACACCCACAGGTTCACAAACAATCTTTCTCTTTTGGGGATTCATAAAATAATTTCAAACTGCTACTGGTAGCATTGATGTCTTAACACTATTTAGTCTCTCAATCCATGAACATGGACTGTCCTCCTATTTATTTAGGTTTCCTGTGGTTTCATTTAGCAATGCTTTGTAGCTTACAATGTATAGGTCCTTTACATTCTTGGTTAAATTTATTCCTAGATATTTGATTCTTTTTGTTGTTATAAATGGCTTCTGGATTTTTATTTTGTTCCTTTGGATGGGCCATAATTCCCTGTTTCTTTGTCTTGTAATCTTTTGTTGCACACTGTACATTTTAATATTTTAGTGTGTAAACTCTGGGATTTAGTCCCTGAACTATCTGTTCTTCAAATTTGTATCCAGCCTGTGATATTATAGAGATATCCTTGAGTTCCAGGAGCTAACAAAAACAAACCAACCAATGCAAACCAACCAACCAACCAACCAGCTCTGTACTGGCTGGTGCTCTCATTCAGTGTTTAGCCCTCCTAGGAAGATCAGCCTGAAGCATATGTGATGTATAGGTATCTTTTGTGTTCCTTCCTCTTTTCTTGAACTTGTACTTGCTTGTGGCCTTAGGAATTCCTACCTTTCAGGAATTTGAATGCCCCTCTACTCCTTAAAAGACAGACTTTCTCCCCTTTCTGCTGCACTCCATATGACTTAAAGCAGGTAATCCTTTGCCCCAGGTGCTTTAAGTTAATTATTTCTTATACTGCTTTAACTGTCTGCAAGCTGTTTTTGCTTTCAGGGCAAGTTCTGGGAGATTGAGCCCAAGAGGAGTTTCCTGCTTTTGTTATTCAGGCTGTAGTTCAATAGATAGGCACCAACACAAAACACCCCAGTACATGTGTAGTGGTTCCTCTGCTTCCTTCAGAACAGGGACAGGGACCCACAGTGGGAGGCTGACTTCACTTCACGTTGGGGAGTGGGTGAGAGAGGGACCAGCAAGGGTGCCATGAACTTCTACTACTTTTAAAGCTATGTTTTCTTTATTTGGCCCTCACCCTATCACTGTAACCCTTTAACTATTTTTTGGCATTTTGAGGAAGATGGCTCTACCAGTTTTTGCTAGTTGTTCAAAGATTTTGTGGGGGAATGACACCGTGGAACATCTTATGCCACCATCTCGGTCAATTGGAAGTGATAATTTGCTTTTTTCCTTTATTAGACAAGTTGTGTGTTTATAGACAATCATGTATAAAATACATGATTCCCATATACCACTCTATTATTAACACCTCGCAATGGTGTGGAACATTTGTTACAACTGATGATAGCAGATTTTTATAATTGTATTATTAACTATAGTCCATAGTTTAACTTAGGGTACACTGTGTAGTATAGTTACATGGATTTTTTAAAAAATTTATTCCATTACCATATGAACAATCTAAATAGACCTGAATGTAATTAAAATGGGATAATTTTCTTTTAACAGATAAAAGTTTCCATCATGTATCCAATGTTTGTAGCCTCTCAATACTGTTAAAATTTATTGCTGTGGTCATTTTTTTTTCATCTTTATCAATCATCTATTTGCCTAGGCATCCATCCATGATAATAACACATTTTTTTCTCTTCCTTTATCCTCAATTAAGCATTCTAAACTTTATCTTTTGGTAACTTTTAACTTTGCAAATTATTTTAACTTACAAAAAATTTGCAAGCATAGAACAAAGAATTCCCATTACTTATTACCTTTTTCCCATCTGGTCTGTCTACTTGCTTTCTTCTCTCTCCCCCTTCCCTCTTGCATACCCTAACAACATATACATATCTATAGATCTATATCTAATACATATTTATACATTTAAATTCGTTTTCCTTGAACCATTCAGCTGTGAGGTGTGGAAACCGTCCCCTTCACTGCTACATATTGTAGAGTGCATTCTCTGAGAACAAAGACATTTCCCATGATTATGTGTGGTGACTTGAAGCTATGTACCTCAAAAAACATGTTTTTAAACTTAATCCATTCTTTGGGTATAAACCCTTGTAAATAGAACCATTTGATAAGGTTACTTCATTTAACCTTCAGTTAAGGTGTGGCCCAGCTGAATCAGGATGGGTCTTAATACTTTACTGAAGGCCTTATACAGAAGGTCACAGAGAGAGGGAAAAAAAAAGCCACATTCAAGCCAGAAGCTGAATGTCAATGGAACCTGGAAGAGAAGGGAAAAGCCAGGAGAGGCAGCCATGTAAATTGCCATGTGATAGAAAAGCCAAAGACCAAGGATCACCAGCAGCCAGCCCCAGAATGCTACAGTTACCTGGGAGGTTTAATGACACCTTGATTTTGGACTTCTAGCCTCAAAAGTGTGAGCCAATAAATTCCCATTGTTTAATCCAACCCACTGCATGGGGATTTGCTTTAGAAGCCAGGAAATAAAACCTTATGTAATAGCCATACTAGACATAAGAAAATTAGAGAAATTAACACTATTATAACACTAAAAACTAATCAACAGTCCACATTCAAATTTAGTTAATTTTCCAATAATATCTTTTGTCACTATTATTTTCCCAGGTCATGATCCAATCCAGAATAACACATTGTGTTTAGTTGTCATTTATCTCCAATCTCAAACAGTTCCTTAGCCTAACTTTGCTTTTTATGTCATTGGCAGTTTTGAAGAATTCAGTCCATTTGTTTTATACTCAATTTGAGTTTCCTTATGGTTAGGTTTTGGTTATCCAACTTTGACAAGATACCAAGAAATGATGTGTCTTTTTCAGTGTATTTTATCAGGAGGTACATAATATCAGTTGGTCCCATAACTGATAATGTTAAGTTTAATTATTTGGTGCAGGTGGTAACTTTTAGGTATCTGTACTGTAAATTCACTTAAAAAATTTTTTTAATACAGAAGAGACACTTTGAGACAATACAATTATGCTTTTCATCATTAAATGTTCACCCATTGTGGCAGTTTGGCATTGTTTATGAATTCCAGAAATAGATATTGGATTGCATTTGTAAACTGGTCTGTACCTGGGCATGATTAAATTATGATTAGGGCTTTGACTGGGCCATGTCAGTAGGACTTGAGTCCCTACCCCTTTGGTGGGCAGGGACTCACAGATAAAACTACATAGCAGAGAAAAGAGTTAGAGTTTTAATGCAGAGCCTGGGGAAGTAAAGACATGGAAAAGGAGGACACAAGGGAGTTTTGAGCTGGATCCCGAGAAGTAAGCACACAGAGGAGCAGAGAGCTGAGATCGGAGATAATCAAGCCCCGGAGAGAGAGACAGAGCTGGTCACCTAATAGTCTATAGCTGGCTTGTGGAGAAAGCACAGCAGCTGAGCCTGGAGAGAAATGGAGCACTGGAAAGAGAGGAATCCAAGAAGCCTGAACTCTTGGCAGAGGTTCGCAACCATCTTGTCTCAACATGTGACAATAGACTTTGGTGAGGGAAGTAATTTGTGCTTTATGGCCTGGTAACTGTAAGCTTTTACCCTACATAAATACCCTTTATAAAAGCCAACAGATTTCTGGTATTTTGCATCAGCACCCCTTTGGCTGACTAATACACCCATTTAGCATTCTTTGATGATTCTTGCATGAATTAATTGTCATTATAATGGTTGCCAAATGGTGATTTTCTAGCTCCATTTCCTTCTACATTTGCTAATTGACATGCTAATATAAGGAAGAGAATTTTCCTTTTCCCCATTTACTTATATCCATCCGTACTCATCTTCATCTTTTTATAAAACATTTTTAACAAAAAAAATCAGGCAAAAAATAAAATAAAAAATGTAATCTTTATTAGTTTTGCACATTTTTAATGTTGGTTAGCAATAATTTAGGGTAATAGCATTTTTTCAGCATGCAGTTCACAAATACAGTTTATCTAAGTAATTTTAAGGAAAAAAAAAGAGGAGTCTATGGTTTGCTTCTGTAAGAAACACAAAATATCCTGATGTAATTGCTTATGTAAGTACACTACCCTCTGTTCTTGTGGAAAAAAACTGTGAAACACACATTATATTTAGAAGAATCTAGAGCAGAATGACTCCAAAGAAATAAAAACATAAACAGAGGTTAGAAAAATTAAGGGCAAAAATTAAAAATGAAAACTATCTTAACTCAGTTGATGCAGGCACTATCAGAAATGTAAATAAAATTTTATACCCCTTTCCAATTGCAAAGTATAATTTGGATGTAAGGTGTGACTATTTTGCCCCTTAAAATTATGAAATAATCTAAAATTAGCAAATGTAATAAAAAAGCATAAATCTATAACTATCCAGTGTGTCTGCATTTCTTATATAGCAAATTTCTTCCATGAAAAAGTGCTATGGACAGAAAGTAAGAAAAGTGATTGTGATATCAACCTGAAGATAATTTCCTCTTCTTATTTATGTACATAATGCTGAAAAATAAAGTAAAATGACTTTTTACAGTATTTATATTTGCTTATAAAATTCTAAACACATTTTTAACAGGTTAAGCAGTGTGTGAGTGTGTTATTTTTTTTAACATGTCTGTACAGTCTGCCTATACACCATATGTTATCCACTTAAAATTTAAAAGTAACCAAAAAGCTGTTAATGTGCTGCAAACTATTGCTTAATAATGTAAAGGAATGTGATCTGTTGAACAATTTCCTTGACTTTACCACTGACATATGGTTTCTCATAAATGAGATTCTGAGCATTGGGAGAAACCATATACAGCAGCATGGTAATATAAACATGCATTGATAGCATCCAAACTATCTATAATGGTACAGAATACATTTTTATTACCTGTGTAAAGCTTGCACTCTACATTTCTTGTGGTACATATTTGATGCAATAAATACTGTGCTTACATCATTATTTGTTTGCTCAAACATGCACCACAGAGTAAAATGACTATTTACATAATAAATAGCATTTCATTAACATATACAGTGTCAACCTTGCTGAGAGCTGAAGATGGCTAAACAAAGTGCAGGATCAAGCAGAAATTTATAAAGGATTCTTTTAGTCAATACAGTGTTGGGGGGCAATATTCATATTCAGGGTTTTTTTTAGTACAATAAACAGAAATATAACATTTATGACTCCAGACATTTGAATGAAGTTTGTACCTGCTAAGATTTAATGGCTTACCCCAAAATGATCTACTTGGTTGAGGGACTGGATTTGACAAAACAAGATCAGCAAAGCACCTCCAATTGTTACCCAATTCCCCCTCCTAGAAACATGGATAGAATTTAAGGACTCATTGTTTCCCTTGTGACTTTTTGTCATGCATGATCTCTAAGTGCAGCATGCCCCCATGCAAACCACGACTTTGTGTAGATGAGAGGGTCATGTGGTTGTCATAACCCCCAGGTGGCATACCCAATAAAGTGGTCCTTTAGTCTATTTCCCAACAGAAACCCCATTTAGAAAAATAGTCACATGTAATAAACAACATATGGATTAAAAAAAAGATGAATCCATGAACAGATTTTGTAAAAATGTGACAAATGTGGCAGTTGAAATGCAAAGAGTGGAAACAAGTGTTTCATGTTAAACAACCCCCAAATTATAGGTTTGTACCCCTTTAAACTGGTCCCTACAGCCGGAGTAGCCATTTTGTCTCTTGTCTTCAGCAGTGTCAGCTGGTAGTGAGAACAGTAACCTCCTGCCAAGGTCGTCTCCCCTTTACACAGAGTCACATTTTGCTGACAAGGGGTCACTGTCTTATTGTAGGCACTGACCTTAAGTAGATTTGTGTAAAAACAGCCAGTTTGGCATTGACTTCCTAAAAGAGTCTTCTTGATAATGATACATGACCTCCACAGGCTGTAAACAATTTTTACCCAATTATTTTTATGTGTTTTCATTTATTTCCCTTTGGCTTTTTCATCTTTACCTTCTTGTTCATGTTTTTCCACGATTGGCTTTGTTACCCGATCATAGGAGGGTGGACAAGCTGCTGTGGACATGGTCAGATCAGTTTTTTCTGTAATAGAGTTTTCGTTTATTCTGTCAATTATCATGTCTTCTTTTACAAGAAGATTAGCCCCACCTTTGATTTTATTTTTATTATAGGTAAATGAAGCCTGTTTTACAGTTCTCTTTAAAAGGTGGCGCCTGTAAGCCCGCTGAATAATAACAGCAGATACCTCCTCCTGTTTTCGTTTTAGAGTAGTGGTAATTGGCTGATAGGAGACCTTAGAGGGATTGGAAGCCATGAATCGTTCTTCCATCTGTATTCGGAGAGCATCCATCTCTCCACTCTCTCCAAGAACCCGCTTTGTAAAAGCAAATAAGATGTCAAGACAGTGTATTCGGTCACCACTTACCATGGGCAAATCCATGGCAATGAGCTGGAGTTTGTTTGGTTGTGGCAAATTGAGAGGGGGTTCAAGAGCAGCTGCAAACTGAGATAGTTTTTCAAATTCCATGAACTGGGTTGCATCTGGATCAAACTTCTCCCAAACCTCATAGAACATCTCAAAGTCATCCTCACTCAAGGGCTCTGCACTTTCTTCAGTAGCAACACTGAAGTTCTCCAGGATGACAGCAATGTACATGTTCACCACAACCAGAAATGATATGATGATGTAACTGACAAAAAAGAATATCCCAACAGATGGATTACCACAGTCTCCCTTAACTGAGCTTCCAGGGTTAGATTTATTAGGGTCACAGTCAGGTGGTTTACTGTTGAGAATAGGTGCTAACAATCCATCCCAGCCAGCAGAGGTGGTGATTTGGAACAGGCAGATCATGCTGTTGCCAAAGGTTTCAAAGTTGAACATGTCATCAATTCCAACTTCCCTCTTAACATAGGCAAAGTTGGACATTCCAAAGATGGCGTAGATGAACATGACCAGGAAGAGCAGGAGGCCGATGTTAAACAATGCAGGAAGGGACATCATCAAAGCAAAGAGCAGCGTGCGGATCCCCTTTGCCCCTTTGATCAGACGCAATATTCTACCAATCCTAGCAAGGCGGATGACTCGGAACAGAGTAGGGGACACAAAATATTTTTCTATCAGCTCAGCCAGAAACATACCTATGGATAAACAAGGAGAATACCAACCCATGAAAAAGTTATCCATTAAAATGAGATGAGTTATTGCTCTGAGGCCTTGAAGTATGTGGCTGATGAAATGATGTCCCATGCCATCTCAATGCACATGTGTATCATTATTATAAACTCTCTCCAAGGTAATCCAGAAAAAATTTTTTCTCTGATACCTTTGAAGAGTCTACTATCTGCATTTGCTAAGATTTTGCCCATGTTTTTATTTTCTTTTCACACACTGTTTCCCTTATCCTGCTGCAGTTTCCACTATTATCTACGTGCTGATGACTCAATGTCTATATCTTTAATTCAATGTCTCTTTTGAGTACCAGACTAAATTTTCAGTACTCTACTCAACCGTATCATCCAGATTTATTTTTAGACTCTTCATTCTCAATAAGTTCAAAACATTTTTATGTTAGTTAATAGCACAATTCTAGTTTATGAAGGAGGTTTTACTATATTGACAAATAATATACTAGCGTCTAAAATGGATAGAAAAAGATAGAAAAATCTCTCAGGAGCCTCCTTTTGTAAAAAAGTAAACATACTTGGATGAAATATACCAAAATATTTACAGTAGTTATCTCCAGTGCTGGGATGGCCTCTAATCTAAACCTGATTGTTTCAACTTTTACTTTATTGATCTGAACTTAAGACACTAAATATTTCTTACCTACAATGGAAAGAATGACAACCACAAAATCAAAAATATTCCAGCCTATGGTAAAGTAATAATGGCGGAGGGAAATAAGTTTTAGTACACATTCTCCAGTGAACAGGATAATGAACACCAGGTTGATGCGTGATAAAATAATAGTCATTTCTTCACTCTGATCATCTGTTTCCACCATCATCGTGACCATATTGAGACAAATGAGAATCATGATGCTTATGTCAAAAACTTGTCTAGTTACGAAGTCAAAGACCATTCCTTGAAATTTGTTCTGTAAAGAAAAAGAAACGATTTAGCAAACGAGAAGTTTTATTGTATGCATTAGGTCAGAGGTTCTTAACGAGGGTTCCATGAACTGTAGAAAGATTTCAGGGGGTCTGTGAGCTTGAATTGAAAAAAATCAACTTATTATCTTTATTTTCTCTGACCTCTAAATGAAACAAGCATTTCCTTAACTTATGAATGTATACAATAAATATATTACAGTAGTATTCATTTCACCTGACTGGCAAAGGGGTCCGTGGAACAAAAAAGGTTAAGAACCCTTACATTAGATCTACATAAGAATTCTATGCATTTATTAACTATGTAGTTTAGTATTTAATATCCAATGATCCTGAATTTTAAAAAAATGTTTAGAATTTATTAATTTTTTGAGTTTAGTTATATAAATTGATAGTTCCCAATGTGTATTCTTCAGAGCAATAATCCCTTCTCCAAAGCGATTTCTTAATGAAAAATGCTGAATGCTATAAACTTCTCTCAGAGGTACACAGTGCATATCAACATGTTAAGGTTATGAGAAGATAAGGAACTTGTTTAATTTCATTTAACCAGAATTTCCCATCATCATTTGAGTTGTGCAGTCCTTTAAAAGTATAGTATCTATTAACACTCATGTATCTTGCTCTCATATGAATTTTAGAAGGAACTTGGAATTTTCAAAGCACACCTATTGCACTGTGTTTAAAACCCATATATGGCAGTACCAGTGCTCTTCCACCAAATAGCCCTTTCTGACATCGTCAGACACAGAATGCTGAGCTTACACAAGGATAATCAGATCAGAACAGCATTACCTATGCTTTGATATTAAGTAATTCATGTTCCTTGTCTTTGATCTCTGGCTCTAGTCCCCAGTTGTGCTACTGTCAGTCACTGTAGGCTATCACCTGCCTGGCTTATTTCCCTGGGCCACCAAGGAGCTCTGAATATATATCTTCCATCTTATATTCTTTCTACGTATCTTGTACTTATATAATAGAGTTGACTCATTTCTACTTACAGTGAGAAGGCAGCAGGCTTAACAGAGAAAGTACATATTTTTATAATTCTCAAAAAGGCAACTGTTGGCTAGTACAATTTGAATGCTTTTTAAAATGTTCGGCAATATTTTGTTCCCTGATGCACCCCAGGAATTATTTTTATCTCACAGCTCATCAGCATAAAAGTCACTACATTTTGGGATGATGCCTTTGTTTTCACAGTAACTTATCTGTTTTATCAAGGAAACATAGGGCTTACTACTCATTATTTAGCCATTGACCCTTTTTTATAACATTAGCAATTCCTAACTTTATAGCCATATATACTAGTAATAGTTACTGGAATAATTTCTTTCTCCAAAATACTCAGTGCCTCTAATAAAAGTAAAATGAAAGTAAGGTGTTATTTCTTGCATTACTTCAGCAACTACTTAATCTAGTACACAACAGCATGCTATTTAACCCCATTCAAAAGTTTCATTCCTCTAAAATTACTTGGCAACTATTCTTGAGTTATATGAGTAACTTTCTGTTCTGTACATCATCTTGCCTATGTGCTCTTTTGTCATTTATTTTGGATTCTGGTTGTGTAATTCTAAATCTCTTGAAGACAAGGATGCATTTTCTGTTTCTTCTTTTTATTTTTAGTCTTTTTTAAAAAAAAAAACATTTTACCATTACCAAAATACATAATTTTGACATCTAAAATGACATCTAAAAGTGGAGGAAATCTTTGCTGTTGGAAATGCTAGCTGCTATCTCTTCTATGAAAAAATGCAAGCAAAATTTGTTTTTCTTTGCTTTTTCCCATATTATTTGTATTTCTTACTCCTGGTCGAGGTATAGGCTTTTGTGGCTTTTTAGATCCCAATTTTTTCATTGCATTATAGTATTTCTTCTGTTCTTCTGTCATAAAGATGTCTTGACCTCCAAAGTATAAAAAGAAAAAGCAAAACTGGTTAAAATTGTGTCCTTTTACACATATATTTTTAACGTTAAAATTTAAAATAGGAAAGTCATATTCAAAAGAGGAAATGCAAAATCCAACTAATTAGCATAATAATGCCTGTCATCTTAAATTTGAAAAATTAAAGTTTTAATTAAAATTAGAGTTGATTTCTTAAAATAAAAAATAAGAGTTAATAGTATGTATATGGGAAGATAGATTGAGGATAATCATGAAAAGCTATTTTCTCTCTGCCAAGAATTGAAGGAAAAGAGTTGGAAAGAAAACTGGATAAGTTGGTAGAAGCATTAGGGGATAAATCAGAGGTTGTAAATATGGCAGGTATGTGATAAATCAGCAGCTAAGAAGCAAAATGGAATAACCTGATAGTTTCTTATTATTAATAATAAAAGGGCTGCGGGGCAGGAATTTCCTGTTTTAAAAGAGTCTCTTACAACAAAAGCTCTTATTATATTGATAAGAAAATGTACTGAGCAAATAAGATGAAGGAACAGTTCACAAGGGAATAAATACAAATGGTTAATAAGCAATTGAAAACATGTTAAAACCTACTAGTAAGAAAAGACATAAAATTTAAATTTAAGCTGTCAAACATCAAATATTAAACAAAGAGATTATTTGATGCCAGTGAGGGGGGAAATGATCTTGGCACATTCATACACTGCTATTGGAAGTATGAACTCGCATATTACTTTGGTGAAGCAATAGATTTATCTCTGGTTGTTCATTCTAATGAAATAAAGATTCAAAGTTTTTTTTTTTTTTTTTGATACAAAGACTTCCATCAAGCAGTTATTTAAATAATTAAATATTAGAAACAACCTAAATTATCAATCTACTGGGGAATTATTAAGTAAATTATGATAATATATGAAGACTTTTAACAAAATAGGAAATTTGTTAAGTGAAAAATATAATTTACAATTTATATCTGAAATAATCCCAACAGTAGGAAAATGCATAAAAAAGTTTGGACAGAAGTATATAAAATGCAAAGTGGTTACCCCCAAGTGATGCTATTTCTTTACTTTCCATACTTTTTATAATGTGCATATCTAATTGGGACAATAAAATGAACTTTATAAATGATAATAATTAGTAAAATAAAGAGCTGACAAGTTGAATAATGGAATGGATAGATTGTCATTAAATATCAGGGACAGAGAAGTGGGAAAAAGCAAAAAGTGTAAAAAGAAACACTGGAAGACGCTGACATTTAGTTTCTAATTTCTTATAAAAATTCTTAAGATTTTAGCTGGAAAATAAATTTTAAGGAGGGTATTGTAGGAATAAAAAACAATGTGACTTAGGGAAAGGGACAAATTCTTGAGTTCTTTCCAAGTTCTTTTCTAATTATTTCTCTTCCAAAGATAGAAAATTTGGTCTCTGATAAAAAAGAAGAGAGAGGTTTTGTGAGCTTATGCACGGCAGTGTGGAATGTAGTCATTCTTGGCTTTCTTAACCCTTTAAGAGGTGGGCAATGAAATGGCCGGGGTAGGGGGAAGAGGGGGATGAAAATAGATTTTAGTATAGACCCCCGTTTGGCTTCTGAATTAAAGTCCTCATTTGGTGCAGAAAACACTATAAAAATAATTTCTCTATCTTAGTAGGAGAGAAAATAATAGAAATACTTATCTTCTTTTTTTGCTGGTTGAAATTATCTATGATAACACCGATAAATAAGTTCAAGGTGAAGAAAGACCCAAAGATTATGAAAATAACAAAGTAAAGATACATGTACAGACTTTCCTCATACTTAGGCTGGAGTTCCACCTACGAAAGGAGAATAATATGTAAAATGTTAAATACGTTTTGATGTTGGAAATGTCATTGGTACTTTTTCTTTCCTGGTAATACTACAGCAGTTCATTTTTCTCTATTTTCTTTGATTCAATTACCTCTAAAGAATCTCTGAAATTAGCCATGAGGGATGTTTTCATTTGAGAAATACGGTTATTATGACATTCTAGAATCTAGTTTTGTGTCTATAAATACAATTAATATTCAGCTAGTTAGACAGTAATGTACCAAACTTTAAAAATTGTTAAGGTACTGAATTTTAGTAATAACAATTTAAAAATTATTAATTGAACTAATTTTACCTCACTAAACATGCATAGACTATATTTGTACACATATTAATTTATTTAGCAAATAAGAATAGAGTTATTCACTTAGATGTTTGGCATTTGTGACAGTTTGAAGTTTTGTGAATCACAGAAAAGCTCGTGTTCATAAACTAATACATTCCTGTCGGTGTGGGGCCCTTTTATTGCATTAGATTCAGTTAAAGGACCTTGATTAGATCACTTTTGATTACATCAATTTAGGGCTTCTGATTGGTCTATATCAGTGGCGTGACACAGGTTGGGTCTCTACCCTCTTGCTGGGGTCTTACCTAAACTGAAAATTGGAAGCAGAAACACACAGAGAAAGAGAGCTGCCACTTTGATCCTGCCTTGTGAGAGACAGGACAGAGAAACCCTGAGAGGGTGAGAGAGAAGCCGAGAGAAACTCCAGGAGCCTAAGAGAGAGGCTGAAAGAGAGGCTGGAGGCCGGAATGAGCAGAAATCAGAGATCCAGACAGAGAGCCACCATCTTGACTTGCCACGTGACAAGAGTCCAAAATCTTCTAGCAGCCAACCTTTAGTGAGAAGGCATGTTTGATGATGTCTTGATTTGAACATTTTTACAGCCTCAGAACTGTAATTTTTTACCTTAATAAATTCCCTTTATAAACGCCAACCCATTTCTGGTATTTTGCTCCAGCAGCTTTAGCAAAATAAAACAGCATCAGACCCTTAATATTACAACATTCATTGAATTTTTAAAAATTGAGTAGACATAACTAACACTCCATATTTTAAATTCTCAATTGAAAGTTTCATCTCTAGACTGTTATTTATAATAAATAGGCATTAAGCTATTACTTCTAACTTAGGAAAGGGATAAAGGAGTCACTATAGGTAGTTCCCTAATAGCTTCATGTTCTTCTAAAAACAAGAGTTAAAAACACAACCAAATACACAAAGGAAACAAATAACAAAGCAAAATAACAAAACTCTGGAGGTTATAAGGAAAGCACTCAATATAAAACTTAAGCAACTTATGTAAGGTGCATTTCAAGAAATGTAAAACTGAACTCTCTCAGGGCAGTTTAAAGATTGTAGGGATGGAGGTTAATGGAAATATGAAGGCTAAAAAAAAGTACTAAACTTTATAAGGTTTTGAAGGGAAAATATGGAATGAGCATGGATTTCAGGTCACTTCTTGAAGCCAAGAAAAAACTATTTGTGTCAAATCAAGTAAGGTATTTCTTTACTTTGCTGATATAAACTTCAATCAACCTGTCGGCCACAGAAGTGATAACTGTCAAGGCTTTAGTAAATATATGGATGCTAAAATCATGTGAGTATAGATTTGAAAGGGAATATTACAGAAATCTAAGGTTGCCTGGACAATATCTCTTTCTCATACTCTCTAATATAGAGGATATCTATATATTCCAACTATTGACTGTAATCATGTATTTCTTCACATATGCTCCTGCAAAACAAAATTACTACTTATTGTGTAATTTGTAGGTACAAGAGGAAAATATAGAAAAATATTGAATAAAAGATATTTATTAGTTATTAAATATATAAATGTATTACTTTAGTTGACTTTCAAATTATTTCATGTTTACATTAATTTTAGTAAGACCTTTGCTATCCACAGTTATACGTGATGTCTTAGTTTACAACAGGGCTGCTGATGCAAAGTACCAGAAATGGGTTAGCTTTTATAATGGGGATTTTATTTAGGGTAAAAGCTTACAGTTCTGAGGCAGTGAAATGTCCAAATCAAAACACCAACAGAGAGGCTTTCTCACCAAAGTCAGCTACTGGTTATCCTGGTCTCCTGCCATGTGGAGAAGATGGTGGCCAAACTCTGCCAAGGTCCTTGCCTTCTCCTCCAGAATCTACCATCTCCCAGAGTTCCCAGGCTTGGGGTCCCAGGTGGGGTGGTGACCTAGATCCCAGGGCTTGTCTCTTTCCAGGCCACCTCTCTCAGTCTTAGCTGCTCTTCTTTCTTCCTGAGTTCAGCTGTGGGCTATCAGACATATGGCTCATCTCTTCAGTCTTGAACTTCTCTGTGGGTGCAGCCTCTTGGGGGCTTCGTGCTTAAGCTTTGGCTGCTCGTGATCCTCAAGACCTCTCTCACCTGGCAGTGTCAAAAAAGGCAGCTTCCTTTCTCTGTGTCTCTCCCTCTGTCTCCGTTTATATAAGGCTCCAGTGAGAGGGTGGAGATCCAATCTGGATCATGCTTCAATAGCGTACTCCTATCAAAAAGGCCCCACACCCACAGGAATGGATTAGTTCAAAAACACAATATTTTTCTTTTTAGGATTCATAAAATAATTTCAAATGTCACACTCCACTCTCTGAATCCCAAAAAGACATGTTCTTTCCATATGCAAAATACATTCATTACATCACAGTATTTCAAAAACCTTAAATCATTGCAGTAGCAATGCTAAGTACAAAACTCTCATAAAAATCAGTTATAGGCTCCTTTTTGCCTGGAGGAGCCTGCATCCACATTTGGTGTGTACTTCTTTTCTTTTCTCTCATTTCTCAATAAACTCTTTTGATTGGCTTAACTAAAAAAAATCAATTATAGGTATGTAGTTTGTCTTGGGGCAACATTCCCTTCTCTCTGTAGACCTGGGAAACTTAAAAAACAAGTTATCTGCTTCCAATATACAAAGGAGGGACATTCACAGGTTAAACATTTGCATTACCATAAGGAGAAATTGGAAGGAAAACAGACATCACAAGTTCCAAACAATTTCTTTAGATATTACAGTCCGAGAGCCAACTATAGAAAAATGGTTTCTTCTCCTTGGGGCGTCATGGAAGCCTACCCCTTCCAAAAGCTTGCCCAATGGCCATCTTCTCAGTTCCACCCTCATCAAACATCTGGGTGGTTGCTGAACTCTGGACCTCACCCTCCAAGAATATTTGGATGACAGCTATACTTTCCCCAATCTCTGGGGGATAGTCTCAACCCCCTTAGTACAGTGAGGTGGCAGCAACTTTCTCCCTAATCTCTGGCATTATAACCGCCCCCCCCCCCGAACATTGGGGTGGTGATCTAACTCTCCTTAATCTATGGGGGATAGGCTCAAGCACCTCAGAACAGTGGGATGGTGACCTAGCTCTCCCTAACCACTGGGGAATGTGCTCCACCTTCTCTGTAGCCTGGGACTGCCCAACTGTCCCTGAACAATGGGCTGGAAGATCCACCCTCTTCAAATGCCAGGGCAAACTCACCCTTTCCGCACACATGGGTGGGGTCCCTCTTCTAGTCCAAAAAGATGTCCCAAGTCTAGACTTTGACTTCCATGGTTTTCCTCTTAAAGTGGTTTCTCCTTCAATCTCTTCTTTTCTGTACCTTTTAGTCCGGGCTGACAGTGGTTTCATTCATAGGGATCTCACAAAAAGCTTGTCAGTTTTGCATACAGTTCACAGGGGTCCAAGCCATCAGACAATAAGACTTTCCACAAGTCCTTCCTGTATAACTGCATTTACAATCCTGACTTGAATAGAAAGGGCTGCCTAATTCGAAGTTTAATTAAGTACTCACATGGGGCACTATCCTCTGGGGACTTGTTTTCTAGAAGCTTGGAATTTCCCCAACCATCAATTTCTAATTTCTTTATCCCCAGAAATTCAGTTCTCAGCTTATCTCTTTCCTTTCACATTTTACTATAAGCTACAAGAGAAGTCAGGCCACATTTTCCCATTTAATTTGGAAATCTCCTCATCTAAATGTCCAAGCTCATCATTTTCAAAATTCTGCCTTCTATCTAACATCAGGAGTCAATTCTGCCAAGTTCTCTGCCACTTTAAAGAAGTATCACTTTCTTTCCAGCAATGATTTCTGTGTAAGACTTCATTAGAAGTAAGTTTAGGGTCCATATTCCTACCAACAGTCTCTTCAAAGCAATCTAGGTCTTTTCTATCAAGCATCTCACAATTCCTCCAAAAATACCACTTACAATTCTAACATTTTTTGGTATTTGCAAGTAGCACAAACCCCACTCTCCTAGTACCAATTTCTGTATTAGTTTACCACAAGGCTGCCAATGGAAAGTACCAGATGGGTTGGCTTTTATAATGGAGGTTTTATTTAGGGTAAAAACGTACAGTTCTGAGGCCATGAAATGTCCAAATCAAAACACCATCAGAGAGGCTTTCTCCCCAAAGTCAGCTACTGGTGATTCTGGTTTCCTGCCATGTGGAGAAGATGGCAGCTCTGTCAAGTTCCCTGCCTTTCCCTCCAGAATCTACCATCTCCTGGAGCTCAGCTGTGGGCAACCAGGCATAGGGCTTGTCTCTTTCCAGGCCACCTCTCTCAGTCTTAGCTGCTCTGCTTTTTTCCTGAGTTCAGCTGTGGGTCATCAGGGATATGGCTCTTCTCTTCAGTCTTGAGCTTCTCTGTGGGCACATCCTCTTGGGGGTTTTGTGCTTAAGCTTTGGCTGCTAGTGATCCTCAAGACCTCTCTCACATGGCAGGGTCAAAAATGGCAGCTTCCTTTCTCTGTGTCTCTCTGTCTGTGCCACCATTTATATTAAACTCTAGTAAGAGGGCAGTGACCTAACCTGGGTCAGGCCTCACTGAGGTAGTCCAATCAAACGGGCCTTACATTCACAACAATGGATTGGTTCAAGGACATAATCTTTTTCTTTTTGGGATTCACAAAATAACTTCAAATTGTCACACATGAATATTAATTTGTTATATTTTTACTTATTTTTTAAATCAACATAGAATCACTCCATTTGGCTGCTTCAATTTGTTAGGTTAATTTAGGCACCTATTATAGATTAGAAAAGATTTAGAATATAAAGAGTACTTACATTTCTGGAATCAACAGCTGCATACATTATATCCATCCATCCCTTAAATGTAGCCTATTAAAAAGGACATGAATGTTTTACTTTGGAGTAAGAATAATTCAGATCCTGTGTTTTATAAATATTGTCACTTAAAGATTTCCCCAAAGACGACATTTTTGAAAGACATTTCAAAACAGATTTTACATGGATTTTGGAGCAAGACAATATCTTAGTAAGGCTTTGCATTTCTAGGACACATAATGAGCAATATAATCATTTGATAAGTCTTCCCATTTGATAACCAACTCACAAATAATTCTTAATTCTTTTGAGTAAATGGAGTCATGCAAATTGAAGTACTATTCAAATTTGGTGGAATACTTTTAGAAAGCTTTACAAATGCCAACATATTTGGCAATATCTGTAGCAGCAGAGGGATTACAGCTTAGCTCTGATGATCATCTGCTGAGATCTGTATGAAAGACAATCAAATTGACTGACAATTTAAGATCACTCTTGATTGTACCAATCTAAAAATCATACAGGTATGCATAAATTCAGAGTTGCAACTATCCTTTTAGAATTCTGAAGCATAACATCTAGCTATAATCTTAAATTTTCACTTTCTTCTTTGTAATTCTTGATGAGAGTAAGAGTTAATAGAGATAAGACAAGTAGAAAATGGTACAGTAGACACTTGAAATTCATAAATTCAAAAAGGATCCCAAGTCTAGTAACTTATAGTAATTTGTCATTTGTCCTGCCTGGGACATGAATTTTGAGCCAAGTGGGCCTGAGAGGCTTGTTCCTTAGCTAGTGAGTGAGCCAGCCTAGCAAAGCTTTCAGCAACTGTATCCCATGGCTTTGTTTTTTATAATACTAACACTTGTGAAGTGGTGAATGTCATGAGAAGAAAGCAAAATGTGATGCCTATGATGGCAGTGAAGAGAAAGTAATTTTTTAAAGCTAGAAAATGGAAGGTTTTGTACATCAAAGAGGGAAAAGTTGACTGTGTCAATGGCTCAGTTCCATGATAGAACATGTCCATTAAACACTTGGTACAGGAACAGAGATGAGTGAGTCAAGGAACCATTTCAATGAGTTACTAATCAACTAAAAGGTGATTCTGTATACAGACAAGAGTCTGCAGTATTATAGCCTTTGTTTTAATAGAATTTATTTAATGGCTTCATGTAGAATCTTCATCATATATTTTCAGAATTGTTTAGTATTTTAAGGAGTTTCTTGAAATTTTCAGTTTTTCTTTTTTCAATTTTACAGAAAAAGCAATATGCTTTAGTGATATTTACAAGTGTAGTTATTAATGAAGTGTGAGGATAAATGCTCAAGGAAATATCATGCATCTACTATAATTTTTAAAGAGATCATATCTGCCAGATTTTGTAAAAGCCCTGTTTTAATTGTACAAGCATCCAGAGTAAGCCAGAAATGTCCAGAAGAGAAATACAAATTTCCAACCAGAAGGTGGAAGGGACTCATAAAAGAGTCATAGTATCGACACCTTTAAAAGAGCTACAAGAGTGTTTTGACCAGCTTAGGTTTGTTTGCTTTTATAGTTTCCTGATTAAACAAAATTATAACCCTAGTGAACAGAAATGGATTTCTTCCCTAAAAACTGTTGAACCACAAGAGAAGAAATTCTCCAGCTTTTTTTTTTTTTTTAAAGCTGAGTTTCCAGTCCAAAGTATAGAATATTTTCACTATGTTTTTCAAACAATTTGGACTCTGTGTTTATCAGCTGCTTTGTTGTGATGCAGCCACAGTTCAAAGCAGCATCAAACGAGAATGTTTAAAGGGCCATTTGTCTTTTGTACTTTCATATATTGTCCACTATTTTTTACTGTGTAAATCAGTCTTAGCACCCCAATAGTGAAAATGTTAATATTTCTACTAAAATAGACTAAAATAATAGTGTTGAAAGGTCATTCGAGGTAAGATAATAGCTGCTTGAGTTTCATTTCTCTGTTCAGGTGCTTATTTTCATGTCATTATGAGAATCTAATTCTAAAACGTTTATATCTTTCCCCAATCTTCTATCCAAAGGTTATAGCTCAGCAATGGTTAATTCCTACCAATTAGTTACAATCAAATCAGATGTGTTAAGTGTGAATATGTAATCATGAGTGAAATAAGCTTTCTAATGGCAATATTTTAAAAAATAGCAAAGATTGATTTATTAATCAATGTGTTCATGTAGGAAAAGAGAGAGCAATATTGGAAGAAAGAGAACAAGATCTTTGGAAAGAACTGAAATACCCAGCCATTATTGAATATAGCTGTGCTGCTTAAATGCTATGACGTTTTTCCCCATCTGGGCTCATAAACGCGTACTAATAAATCTCAATTAGCAAAAAGAGAAATATGTTACAAACTTTCTTCTTAGTGGCTAAATGATAGAGGTATGGTCAATACGTTTTAATTCCAAACAATAAAAACAATTTCAGAGAAAAGAGTGTTGACTTACAACTTGAAGCAAAGAGAGATACCCAAATCCTACATTATCAAAGTTTACTTTCACATTTTTCCATCGGGCAGTCTCATTTCTTTCTATTAGTTCTAGGCAATCAGAATGATTATTCACTTCGGTGATGTCAAACATGTCACCAGTTGTAGTGTTAACACAGTGGTAGAATTTGCCAGCAAATAAATTTACGCCCATGATGCTGAAAATTAGCCAGAATATAAGACAAACCAGAAGCACATTCATGATGGATGGAATTGCTCCTAAAAGGGCATTCACAACCACCTAATATACAAATGGAAAAAAAGAAAAGTCAGATTTCTTATCAGTTAAAAAAGAAAAAAAAGACATTTTTCCCCTAATAACCTTTAGTTTGTCTAAATTACTTTCTATCAAGACTTTATTCTTGAATAGTTAAAAGTGAGGTAAGAGTAATCTTAAAATGAAATTTATTATTACTTTAGCAATGTATTTAGGGAAACAAATTTAGGTAATATAACAGACACATTTTAAAAAGGTCAATAGGGGAGTGGGGAGTACTAAAAGGAAAGTCAATATCAGAAAAACTTGCTGCCTGATCAAGTCAGAATATGTGTTGTTTATTAGAATTAAGAAAAAGAGGGAATCCTAATACAGAAGATTAACTCATTAAAAAAGAACACAATAAAGAACAAAAACTAAAACATTTGGACATGAGTTGATTGGACCAATATACTTTAAAAATAAATAAAAAATTCGGATGTATAAATATAAAATATTATTAAATACCTAATAAAATTCTGTCCTTAATTATTCATGCATTGCTATGACTAATAATCTTTGCATAAGAAGCAAGACAGTTTAGCATTATGTATTTCATTAGATCATCACATCGTTTATTTCAAGCTCCAGTCATGTCAGTTGTTTCATTTACTGAGTTTAATTCAATAAGCTTATTTGAAATGAAACATAATAGAAATCAGTTTCTTGGGAAAATAAGAAAAGGAAGGGTCCTATGCATACTCCCCAAATCTGAGGTGATCACATTAAGTTCTGTGCTTAATTATTACCTACTTTTTTCTATAGAAGCATGTTTTCCCCCCATCTTTATTTTTTTGGACCACAAATTAAAAATCTGATTTTTCATATTTGGCAGCACTCTAGGGATGGTTGTCCCTGCTTCTTCCTCCACAGTTCCCATTTGAGCTGTGTATGAGTAGAGTGAAGATAAGGAACAGGCTCTAAAATGCTCATAAAAGACATTAATTACATTAATAGCTAAGTTTAGGTCTACCTGATTTAACTCTATTATTCTTGTCAATCTTATCCAAAGTAAACATGCTATCTTCTATATTATACCTGCCATTTGTATCTGCCAGTGTATTTTTCAAATGAATACATGAGTCAATCCCTTATGCTTCTGAGCTATGTTTAAGACTATAAAGAACTCTAAGGCCTTCTGGGGTACAAAACAGTTTGAGAAATGGGCCAAAAGGAATAATAAAATCACTAAGGACAAAATGGGGGAATGAGCATGAAAAAACTAAATTGGGTTGTACTACCCAGGCAAAACCAGATGATGTGTTGTCTATACAGCCTGTCAAATTGGCTGCCCGCATTGATAAAATCAAATGAACACTTATATTTCATTTTTAATGTGTGGCTATATCTAGATTTCCTGTGGATTCAAGACTGAGAAAGCTGAAGTCAAGTTCTTATCTATTTCTTTCTTTTTCAGAACACTGTGGCTAGGATCTAGACTGAAAAAAATGCTTCTACTGTGTATACACAGATGCTGTATATTAAAATTCATAGTTTATTTACAAAACCCAATTTAGAGTGTGAGCAAAACAGTGGTGACTTGAATTTATTTCTTGAATTTCCTTTTGCATCAAACCTTAGGTCTCACACTTCTTTCTTCAAAGCTTTCTCACGGCTATTTTTCTTTTCCATCCTCATGGTCACCACCCCGGTTGTGGTCCCTGTTATTTCGTGCTTGCACTGCCATCAGTCTCCTGATTCTATTCCTTCCTTCAAATCCATGTAAGATGAATGACTCCTCCCCAAGTCTCGCTTTGAGAATACCATTTTCCTGCTTTAAAATTATTTAAGAGACACCCACCGATTATCAAATATTTTCTTTACCTTGATATTCAAATCACTCCACAATCTACATTTCTAAATTTAACTTCATGTCAATCCAAGTAATATAATTACCATGTGCTGAACATTCAGTTCCATAGACTTGAGATGCCATTATCTTTGAAATTCCTCGCTCAATATATCTCTTTCTGAAATATTCTCTTTTCAAAGGCATTAGTTCATATAGTGCTTCTTTCAGGGAGTCTACCTTCACACCCTTAGACTCCTAAATAAAGCTGAGCCTTTCCTCCTTTAATTCAAGGATCGGAATTCTATGGCTGTATAGCACCATAAAGATCATTTAGTATTGTGTTCTCACATGATAAATGAGAAAAATGAGATTAAAATAGGTTAAGTTTAGAAAGGCTAGACAGAAATAGAATCTAGTGCACCTTCCACTCTAACTCATGTTGCTCCCACTTATCTGGTACCCACATTGCTTTATATTAGAGCTACTTGTATTCCTGTAATCCTGTAAGCTTTTAAAAATAATTTAGGATGAAAAAAATATATTTCTGAATTTTCCAAGGCTTTTAACTAAGTGTATTGAATATAAGAATATAAAAATTGTTGAATGAATGAATGAAGTAGCCATAACTAACTTAGCCTTTATTAGTCAAAACACATTTTAATTGTTATTTCTGAATATGGGTTGAAAATAATTAAAAAGCTGAACATGAGAAAAAAGTTTTGTTTTAGGCAGGAAGTCAGAGAGGTTTACTATGGAACTGGGGATTTGCTATATGTTAACATTGACTCTAACGATGGAATTTGTGATTCAAAGAAGCCTTCTGCAGCAGTGTGTTTCAGAACATCACTTGCAATGTTGGCATAACTTCTGTCCAGGAAAAAATTATTTTTACTAATAAAAAAACCTTTATCTTGGAAAACATTCAGTATAGTATTGTGGAATTTACTACACAAAAGTGCAGTCATATTTAAGATTTCATTAAATTAGTCAATGAAGGATCATAGAAAGGATTGTCTTTTCCCAAGAGCTCCAAGCTATTACTTGCTTCAGCAGAGAAAGAGGTATATTAACTGTTTTTGATCTCTAGGGACTGCAGTAATTGTTTCCCATGTGGCAAAGACACTAGAGCAAATTGGCCTGAAAAAATTGTAAGGAACAGATTGATTTCAGGATGCATCAAGGGAAGGAACTATCTTAATGAATTAATATCACAAGTTCTTCTTTTCACAAAGTTTTTTGAAAGTCATCAAATAGGAAGTCACTAATGTAGCACAATCTGTAAAAGCTCACAGAACTTATAGAAATTATTTCTGCCCCTGGTTGATTATCTTCATGTTATCATGAAATCAACACCTTAATAAGGGATTGATAATAAATATGCAAATTAATGTTAGGAATTTTAAAAATGGACCAATGTCCACCTGTCTGAATGAATTCTTTTTGAACTTCAAATCAATACTATGCATGGATTCTAATGCTCTTCTAATAGTAATACAGAAAAACTATGTGATTAATAATAAAAAAAAAA
>JAQZBX010031704.1:0-26196 GCA_029593785.1 Cabassous unicinctus
GTCACATCCTCCTCATCACTTTGAAGATGACAGCTTGCATTTCTGTTACAATAATCTATACCAGAAGGAAAAGAAAGGACCTACATTACCTTCCAAGATCTTTATGGTCTTTTCTCTATATTAAGATCTTTGATCCTTCTTGAGTTAATTTTTGTATAAGGTGTGAGATGGTGTGCCACTCATTCTTGTGGATGTGGATATACAGTTTTCCAAGCACCATTTGTTGAAGAGGCCATTCTCTCGCAGTTCAATGGGCTTAGTTGCCTTGTTGAATATCAGTTGACTGTATATGTGAGAATCTATATCAGAACTCTGAACTCGGTTCTATTGGTCAGTATGTCTATCCTTGTGCCAATACAACACAGTTTTGATCGCTGTACCTTTGTAGTATATTTTAAAGTCAGGTAGTGTGATTCCTCCGATTTCATTTTTATTTTTCTATATGTCATTGACTATTCAGGGCCTCTTGCCCTTCCAAATAAATTTCATAGTTAGCTTTCACAATTTGGTTGTCTTTATTGGGATTGCATTAAATTGGTAAATCACTTTGGGTAGAATAGAAATCTTGATGTTTAGTCTCCCCATCCATGACCAGGAAAAATTATTCCATTTACTTAAATCTTTTATTTCTTTTAACAGCGTTGTGTAGTTTTCTGCATATAAGTCATTTACATCTTGCTCTGTTGAGTTCATCAGTTTCTTTTTTTTATCACTGTAGGCTGCTTGTGGGTTTCTAGGAATTTGTCCATTTCATCTAAATTATCCATCTTGTGGGCATATAATATAAGAATATCCTCTTATGATACTCTTTAATTCAGTGGGGTCGGTGGTGATACCCGCTTCCTCATTTCTTATTTTATGCATTTGCATCTTCTCTCTTTTTTTCTTTGTTAGTCTAAGAGTTTCTCAATTTTATTAATCTTCTCAAAGAACCAGCTTTTGGTTTTATTTTTTCCAGTGCTTTTTTATTTTCAATTTCATTTAGTTCTGCACTAATCTTTATTTCCCTCTTTCTACTTCCTTTGGGGTTATTTTGTTGTTCTTTTTCTAGTTCCTCCAGGTTTACAGTTAGGTCTTTGATTTTAGCCCTGTCTTCTTTCTTAATATAGGCATTTATGGCTATGAATTTCCCTCTCAGTATAGCTTTTGCTGCATCACATATGTTATGATATGTTGTATTGTCATTTTCAATCATTTCAAAATAGTTACTTATTTCTTTGCAAATTTCTCTTTGACCCACTGATTGTCTAAGAGTGTGTTGATTAACTTCCATATCTTTGTGCCTAATCTGCTTCACTGTCCCTTGCTGATTTCCAGCTTCATTTAATTGGGGTCAGAGAATTACTTTGTATCATTTCAATTTTTCTGAATTCATTGAGGCACATATGGCCTAGCATGTGGTCTATCCTGGAGAATGATCCACGTGCTGTTGGGAAGAATGTATATCTCACTGTATTTGCATGTAAAGTTCTGTATATGTCTTTTAGGTTCAAATCCTCTAAGGTATTATTCAAGGTCTTTGCTTCTTTATTGATTCTCATTGAGATGTTCTGTCTAATGGTGATAATGCTGTATTAAAGTCCCCCACAATAATTGTAGAGATATCTATTTCTCCATTTAGTTTTTCTCATGTTTCCCTCATGTATTTTGAGGTGCCCTGGTTAGGTGCATAAGTGTTTATGATGGTTCTTTCTTCTTGATAGATTTCTCCATTTATTACTATATAGTGTTCTTTATTGTCTCTTACAATAGTTTTGCATTTAAATTCTATTTTGTCTGATATTCAAATAGCTACTCTCATCCAATTCTGTTTATTGTTTGCATTTTAAAATTGTTTTCCAGCCATTCACTTTCAGTCTCCTTGCATCTCTGTGGCTAAGGTGAGTTTCTTGTAGGCAGCATACAGATGAGTCATATTTCCTTATCCATTCTGCCAATCTGTGTCTCTTGATTGGAGAGTTTAAGCCTTTAACGTTCAGTATTATTACTGTCAAGGAATTAATTACATTAGCAATATTTTCTTTAGGTTTATCTATGCCATATGTTGTTTTTATTTCTCTTTTTATCATTTAAGTTATTCTTACACTCTCCTCCACCTCTATTTCTCCTGTTTTTCCCTTTCATCCTGCAGAACTCCATGTGGTATTTCTTGAAGGACAGGTTTCTTATTCACACACTCTCTTAACTTCTGTTTATCTGGGAATATTCTGAACTCTCCCTCAATTTTGAATGCCAGCTTTGGCAGATAGAGAATTCTTGGCTGGAAGTTTTTTCTTTTAGCACCTTCACTCTATCATACCATTGCCTTTTTGCCTGCATGGTTTCATATGAGAAATCAGCACTTAATGTTATCCAGGTTTCTTTGTATGTGATGGATCTCTTTTCTCTTGCTGCTTTCAGTGTTCTCTCTTTGTCATGAGCATTGGACAATTTGACAAGTATGTGTCTTGGGGTATGCCTGTTAGGATGTATACTGTTTGGGATGTGTTGCACTTCCTGGACATGTACATCCATCTTCCTCAATATGGTTGGGAAATGTTCAGCCATTCTTTCCTCCAATGCTCCTTCTGTCCCCTATCCCTCCTCTTCTCCCTCTAGGATGACTATAGTGTGTGTGTTTATGCATTTTGCAATGTCATTCAAATCCTTAAGTCCCTGCTGGATTTTTTATCTTTTTATCTATCTGTTTTACTATCTGATTTCAGATGTACTGTCTTCCACATTCCTGATTCTTTTCTCTGCCTGTTCAAATCTGCTGTTATGCATTTTCCGTGAATTTTTGATTTCTTGGATTGTGCCATTCATAGCCATCATATCCATTCTTTTTATGTGTGTTTACAATTTCTTTGGTATGTTCTCCCAGTGTCTTCTTAATATACTTAATCTCTTCCTTCACTTCATTGAGTTCATTCATAATATTTGTTTGCACATTATTTGATTAGTTCCATGTTTTACATCTCCTTTTGTTTTTTAATTTGTCATTAGACTTAGGGACATATCTTCCTGTTTTTTAGTATGGCTTGTAATTTTTTTGTTGGTGTCTAGGCATTTGTTTATCTTGGTGGGTTTATTCAGTTGGTTTGCTTCTCTTTCTTCCCTAGGGATTTTTGTTTGTTTGTTTATTCGTTTTATATTTAAAAGATGCTTAGATTACATAAATGTTACACAAAAATTACAGGGATTCCCATGTTCCCCACCTCCCATACCTCCTGAAACCTCACACTTAAACATCATTCACTAGTGTGGCACACCACCTGCAATGGATATACACATCCTGGGGCTTTCCACTAACCATGGACCATAGTTCACATTGTAGACCACACTCCCTCCCACAGAGTTCTGCATGTTATATGCTGATGTAAAATAGCCTTTATATATCTTTGTAATGTCACTCAGGATAATTCCCAAGTCCTGAAAAAGCCCCAGTATTACAACTGTTTTTCCCTCACCCTGCCACAAAAGCATCCAGTGGACACTGGCTCCACATCTATGTTGTAATTTCTTCCATTGACTGAATCACAATATGTCTACAACAGAATACAAGTAAGTCAGTTTGAGTCCATCGCTCTTCCCCCAATCCTGAGGAGTTTGGGATGGTGATGTCCACTCCACCTACAAGTGAGAGGGGGCTTATATCCCATGGATAAGATGCATGGGATTATCCTGCCTGCAGGTGCAGACTCGATCCATTCCCTGGGATGAGCATTGTCCATCATCATCTCCTCACCAGGTGACTTGGGTGAGTCCATTGAGCTGTAGATTAGGAGTTGCACTTCCACTGAGATTCCAGGCACAGCTGGCACAAGGGCAGGCCAAAGTCTCCTGTCTCTGGAAGTACACATACAAACTCCAGCACCACATATAGGTTTGAATGGAAGGGACTGATGGACCATGTGCAGGGAGGACTTATTTGAGTCCAACTCTGTCACTCTCAGGAGCACAGATTCCAAAGTATAGTCCAAGATAAGGCATCAATCTCTGGAGCTATCCCCCCTTAAATAGGACCTCGGTGTCTCCCAGACCTCAGGAGTCCCTCTGTGTGGGGTGGTATGCACTTTGATGTTCTATGAGATCCTACTGAGGTGTGCATAAGCATTACCTTTGGGATGACCTCCTGACTCTCTTTGAAGTTTCTTCACCACATGAACTCATTGGTCTTTACCTGTTCCCCCTTTTATTCAAGGTCTTTTTCCAGTCATATTGCGAGTTTGCACTTGCTATTAATCCCTCTTTGCCAGGGAGGCTCATCCTGGGAGTCATGTCCCATGCTGGGGGGAATGTAATGCATTCATATGCTGAGATTGGCTTAGAGAGAGGCTACATTTGAGCAACAAGGAGGCTCTCAGGTGGCAAACCTTAGACACCCCATAACTGTAGGCTAAATTTCAATTTCTAGAGCAAAGACCTGTAAGGCTAGTCATCAGTAACAAGAACCCATTAGTAGACCATTCTCCTTTGCCAGACACGGCCCCAGCACTCAGGGGACTGTTGCTGCTCCCTTGGAGAATGTGGCAGAGCTCTCCATCCTGGGAATTCAATATTCCCTCATTTTTTGAGTGATTCTCCACCCACTGTGACCATACCCCACCCCTTGATGCTTTGAACAATTTTATATATCATTCATGTATATTCAGGTGAACTTCCTCCCATGAAACCCCCATCCCAGACACCCCCCCAACATTGATCCTCTTCTGCCCCCGTTGTAACCCTTCTTTCATCTAAACTTTCCTTGAAGATGAAGTCCATATAATAGCCAAATACAATTAATAAGAAAATGAAATAATAATCTTAAGTTTAAATGTAGGAGATAAAATATATGGAAACTTAAAAAAAAACACTAATAATAAAACAAAATTGGGAAGTGGGTGTGGTTCAATGGATAGAGCTCCCGTTTACTATATGGGAAGCCCAGTGTTCACTTCCCGGGGCCTCCTTGTGAGGGCAGGCCAGCCCCCACGGCCCGGTGGGCTGATGCGGTGGGACCTCACAGCAAGGGGGAGATAAGCAGAAATGGAGAAGACACACAGTGAATGGACACAGGAAGCAGAAGCAGCAAGGGGGGGGATAATTAAATACATAAATAAATCTTTAAAAAAATTAAAGGATTGGGATATTCAAAAAATGGGAAAAAACAAAAAAAATTTTAATTTTTTTTAACATTTTTTCTTTCATCACTGCATTATTGGGTTTCCATTCTGTACCTCCCCCTTCTCACTCCCCAGTGTCTCCCAAATTTTCTTTTAATTTTCAAAGCAGTTTTAGGTCACAGCCAAGCCACATACAGAATACAAGAAATGCTCATATACCCAAACACCACCCCCTTTCCTCATCCCATATTAAAACCTTTTTGTATGTGGATGGTAACATTGTTATAACAGTTATACATATAGTGAAACATAGCTACTAAACATTGTCAATGATTTAGAATATAGGTTACAATTTAGATTGTAAAGTTTAGTACATTTTGATATTTACCATGTTCAGTGTCCATCACTGTAAGGTAATGTAAAACATTTCCTCTGACCACTAAATACCGCCTGTTTGACCTTTTCTGTTCCTTCCTCCCCATCCCCCTGGGGCACATGACACCCCCCTGTCTTGACTCCTTGGATGACAAGATTCATAGTTATATGCAACAAGAGGTCTTGACATGCTGATTGTCCTCCCCTATTGGGATCCACCTTTGCTCCTAAGAGACACCCACCTGTCTGTTTCTGGGTGAATCGGTCCTCCCAAAGATGGGGGTCCATCTCATTCCCACTTACCGTGTGGGTCTCCACTCCCTGACACAACATATTTTGACAGGTTGAACACTCACACGCTCCCCAGAGGCCTACAACAGATGTGCCCCATCCTGAATGCTGCCCCCAAATTACACCAAAAACATGGTAGTGACACTACCTTGCCACTATGTCATATTGCCATAAGAATATTCCCACTCCTGCACTTCCAACCTCATATCCACAAATCCTGTGTTCACCTGGCCCCTCTCGCATCTCTCCTTCCAGTATTCTGGCTATTCTAACCCACTCTTCCTTATCTAACCACCTGTCAACCCTGCACCACCAAACCCAGTAATATCACTACCCACCTGTCTTCTCCTTCAATATGCAACTATACTCTATCGTTTTACCATAGGTTATGTCCATATGGCTGATGGCGCACAACCTTCTCTTCACTTTCTCTGCCTTGTTAACATATCTTTCAGACAATGGTTCTCAGAGATTGCTCACTTTCCTCAACTCAAATCAGTGAGGTCATGTACTGTCCATCCTTCAAAGCCTGGTTTGCTTCACTCAGCATAAGTTTGTCAAGATTTATCCATGTTATTCCGTGTGTTAGCACTTTATTCCTTCTTACAGATGAGTAATATTCCATTGTATATATGTACCACATTTGTTTATCCATTCATCTGTTGATGGGCACTGGGGATGATTCCGACTTTTGGAAATAGTGAACAATGCCACTATGAACATTGGTGTGCATATATCTGTTCTTGTCTTTGCTTTCAATTCTCCTGGGTATATACCCAGGAGTGGAAACCCAGATCATATGGAAGATCTATTGTTAGTTTTCTGAGGAACTACCAAAATGTCCTACACAGTGGCTGGACCATTCCACAATCCCACCAGCCATGGATAAGGGCTCCTATTCCTCCATATCCACTCCAACACTTATAGTCTGCTGTTTTTTCAATAGCTGCCATTCTGATGGGTGTAAGACGATATCTCATTGTAGTTTTGATTAACATTTCCCTAAGAGCTGGCGATGTTGAACATTTTTTCATGTGCTTTTTAGACATTTGTATTTCGTCCTTGGAGAAGTGTCTTTTCAGGTCATTGCCCATTTTTTAAATGGGTTGTTTGTCTTTTTATTTTTGAGGTGCAGGATTTCTTGATATATGCAGGATATTACACTCTGATCAGATATATGGTTGTCAAATATTTTCTCCCATTGGGTAGGGTGCCTTTTTATTTTCTTGATATCATCCTTTGAGGTGCAGAAGTTTTTAAATTTGTGGAGATTCCATTTATATATTATTTCACTTGCTGCTCGTGCTTTTGATGTGAAGCTCATGAAACCATTTCCTATTACAAGGTCCTGTAGATGCTTCCCTACATTATCTTCCAAGGTCTTTATCATTTTGGCTCTTATATTTAGATCTCTGATGCATCTTGAGTTGATTTTTGTATAAGGTGTGAGATGGTATTCCTCTCTCATTCTTTTGGATATGGATATCCAGTTCTTCAAGCACCACTTGTTGAAGAGACCATTCTCACCCAACTGAGTGGGCTTGGTGGCCTTGTGAAGTATCAGATGACTATATATGCGAGGATCTATATCAGAACTCTCAATTCAGTTCCATTTGTCAGTATGTCTACCCTTGTGCCAATACCATGCAATTTTGATCACTGTAGATTTGTAGTATGTTTTAAAGTCAGGTAGTGTGATACCTCCAACTTCATTTTTATTTTTCAATATGTCTTTGGTGATTTGGGGTGTCTTACCTTTCCAAATATATTTTTTAGTTAGTTTTTCCAGTTTTTAAAAAAATACAGTGTTGTTTTTTATTGAGATTGCATTAAGTTTGTAGATTAGTTTGGGTAGGTAGACATCCTGATGATGTTTAGTCTACCTATCCATGAACAGGGAATATTCTTCCATTTATATAAGTGCTCTTTGATTTCCTTTGACAGTGTTATGTAGTTTTCTATATAAAAGTCCTTTGCATTTTTAGTTACATTTATTCCTAGGTATTTGATTATTTTAGTTACTATTGTAAATGGTATTGTTTTCTTATAGCCTGCGACTTTACTGAACTCATTTGTAAGTTCCAGTAGCTTTCTTGTAGATTTTTCATGGCTTTCTATGGACAGGATCACATCGGTTGCAAATGGTGATATTTTTACTTCTTCCTTTTCAATTTGGATGCCTTTTATATCATTTTCTTGCCTCAGTGCTCAAGCAAGTACTTCTAATGCAATGTTAAATAGGAGCAGTGATAGTGGGCATCCTTTTCTTGTTCCTGATCTTAGAGGGTTAGCTTTTAGGATTTCACCATTGAAGATAATGTTAGCTGTGAGTTTTTCCTATATACCCTTTATCATATTCAGAAAGTTTCCTTCTATTCTTATCTTTTGCAGTGTTTGCATCAGGAAAGTGTTCAGTATTTTGCCGAATGCTTTTTCTGCATCTATAGAGATGATCATGTGATTTTTTTCTTTCAATCTGTTTATTTTGTGTTCTACATTGATTGATTTTTTTATGTTGAACCATCCTTGCATACCCGGGATGAAACCCTCTTGGTGTTGGTGTATAATTCATTTGATATGTTGTTGAATGCATTTAGCAAGTATTTTCTTGAGGATTTTAGCATCTAGATTCATTAGAGAGATTGGTCTGTAATTTTCCTTTTTTGTGGCATCTTTGTTTGGCTTTGGTATTAGGGTAATGTTGGCATGACAGAATGAGTTAGGGGATATTCCTTCTAATTCTGTTTTTGGAAGAGCTTAAGCAAAATTGGTGTTAGCTATTTCCAGCATGTTTGATAGAATTCAGCTGTGAAGCCATTTGGTCCAGGTCTCTTCTTAGTTGGGAGGTTTTTGATGACTGAATCTATCTCTTTACTTGTAATTGGACTTCTGAGTTCATCAAATTCTTCTTTCGTTAATGTAGGCTATATGTGAGAGTCTAGAAATTTGTCCATTTCCTCTAAATTATCATTCTTGTGGGCATATAATTTTTCAAAATATCCTCTTATGATATTCTTTGTTTCTGTGGGGTCAGTAGTGATATGCCCCTTCTCATTCCTTATTTTGTCTATTTGCATCTGTTCTCTCTTTTTCTTTCTTAGTCTGGCTAAGGGTTTGTCAATTTTATTGATTTTCTTGAAGAACAAGCTTTTGGTTTTGCTTTTCTAGTGCTTTCTTATTTTCTGTTTCATTTATTTCTGCTCTAATCTTTGTTATTTCTGTCTTTTTACTTCCTTTAGGTTTAGCTGGCTGTTGTTTTTCCAATTCCTCCCGTTGTGCAGTTAGGTCTTCAATTTTAGCTCTTTCTTCTTTTTTAATGTATGTATTTATGGCTATGAACTTTCTTCTTAGGACAGGTATAGCTGCATCCCATAGGTTTTGATATGTTATGTTTTCCTTTTCATTAGTTTCAAGGTAGTTACTGATTTCTTTTGTGATTTCCACCCTGACCCACTGTTTGTCTAAGAGTGTGTTGTTTAACTTCCATATCTTTGGGCCTAATCTGATTCTCTGGCACTTAGTGATATCTAATTTCATTCCATTGTGGTCAGAGAAATTACTTCGAATAATCTCAATTTTTCTGAATTCATTGAGAATTGTTCTGTGGCCTAGCATGAGGTCTATCTTGGGGTATGATCTATGTTCACTCTAGAAGAATGTAAATCGTTGTAGTGTTCTTTATATGTCTATTAGGTCCAGGTCCTCCAGTGCATGTTTGAGTCTTTGTTTCTTTATTGATTCTCTGTCTAGATGTTCTGTCTAATGGTGATAATGGTGTATTAAAGTCACCCACTATAATTGTATAGGCATTTATTTCTTCAATTAGTTTTTCCAGAATTTGCCTCATGTATTTTGAGGCACCCCGATTAGGTGCATAAAGGTTTATGATTGTTCTCTCTTTTTCAGAGATTACCCCTTTTACTAATATATAGTGTCCATCTTTGTCTCTTATAATACTTTTACATTTAAAGTCCATTTTGTCTGATATTAGGATAGGTATTCCTGTCTTTTTTTGGCTATTGTTTGCTTGTAAAATTATTTTCCAGCCATTCACTTTCAGGCTCCTTGAATCCCTGGGTCAAAGGTGGGTTTCTTGCAGACAGCATATAGATGGATCATATTTCCTTATCCATTCTGCCAATCTGTGTCTCTTGAGTGGTGAATTTCAGCCATTGACATTCATTGTTATTTCTAGCAATGAATTTCTTATTTCAGCCATATTTTCATTGGGTTAATGTATGTAATATGTTGTTTTTATTTCTCTTTTTGTCTTTTTAGTTGTTTTTACACTCTCCTCCAACTCTCTCTCCCTTGTTTTTTCTTTCAACTTGCAGAACCTCTTTTAGTATTTCTTGAAGTGCAGGTTTCTTATTGGATACTCTCCTAATTTCTGTTTATCTGTGAATATTTTGAACTCTCCATTATTTTTAAAATGACAATTTTGCTGGTTCGAGAATTCATGGCTGGAAGTTTTTTTCTTTTAGTACTTTGACTATGTCATACCACTGTCTTCTTGCCTCCATGGTTTCAGATGAGAAATCAGCACTTAATCTTAGCATGCTTCTCTTGTATATGATATTTCTGTTTTCTCTTGCTGCCATGAGGATTGTCTCTTTGTCTTGAGGATTGGACATATTGACAAGTATATGTCTTGGAGAAGGCCTGTTGGTATTTATACTGTTTGGGGTGCACAGTGCTTCCTGGACTTGTACATCCATCTCTCTCAATAGGGTTAGGAAGCTTTCAGCCATTATTTCCTTCAACACACCTTCTGTTCCCTTTCCCTTCTACTCTCCTTCTGGGATGCCTATAATGTTTATATTTGTGTGTTTTTTTGTTGTCAGTTAAACCCCTGAGTCCCTGCTGGATTTTTTCTATCTTTTTATCTATCTGTTCTACTGTCTGTTTGAATTCAGATGTATTGTCATCCACATCACTAATACTTTCTTCTGCCTGCTCAAATCTGCTATTATGTGAATCCAGCATCTTTTTTATTTCTTGGATTGTGCCATTGATCACCATCATATCCATTATCTTTTTATGTATGTTTACAATTTCTTCAGTATATTCTCCCAGTGTCATCTTGATATCCTTAATCTCTTTCATCACTTCATTAAGTTGGTCCGTGTTATATTTTTGGAAACCTTTGATTTGTTGTTCAATGTTCTGCATCTCTTTCAGGTTTTCAGTTTGTTCATTGGACTGGTCCATGTCTTCCTTTTTCTAAGTGTGGTTTCTAATTTTTTATTGCCCTCTAATCATCATTTTATCTTGATGGGTTTATTCAGTTAATTAGCTTCTCTCTCAGCTCTAGAGTTTCATTTATCATGTGGTTCTGTGTGTTTTAAGCTTTCTCTTTGAAACTTTGTTCTTCTTATTTTATTTCCTTGTTCTTTCTATGTTCCCTAGAATGCAAAAGATTAGGGAAAGAGAAATACAAAGATGTGAGAAAGGAAGAAGGATAATAAAAATACTGATAAACGTTAGAAGCGGGGCTGCATAAGACTTAGTACAATGAATATTTAATTCAGGTAGGTAGTGTAGAATAATAGGGAAAAAAGTGGAGTATCTACAATGGACAGGGAAACCAAATAGAGGAAAATATATAGAATGATTTAGAAGGCTAGAATGATGAAGAGAGAGATAAAGAGTAAAGAAAAGGTGAAAGGAAAAAGTAAATAAAAATAATAAAAATAAGAAAACAGAAAAGATAGAACAGAACTTGACACCATTAAGTTGTGGGCTAATGAAAAACTTGCTTGGGAGAACCACAATGGAAAGCAGAAGGCAAAAAGATGAAGGAAGGAAAAGAGATAGCATTGGGAGACAATATCAATATAGACAAAGAATGGGAAAACCTGGAAGAAGAAGCAGAGCAAAGAAGAGTCAAGCTAACAGCATCTAATTTTAAAAAAAGAAAAGAAAAGAAAAAAGAAAGGGGGAAGGAAAGAGGAAAGAAAAGCAAGAGACAACAAATAAATGAAGAAAAACCAAACAACCATGCAAGTAAGCAGTGAAACAAAGCTAAAGAGGGACAGTGTTCCTTCTTGGGCCCTTGTGGAAACTCTCATCCTGCTTGTGTTCATCAATCAATTGCCCTGCAAGGTTCTATCTGCAGGTTTTTAGGCAGATTTTAGCAATTAATCCAAGTTTAAAAATTTTTTTTTGTGTGTGAAATAAGGGACCCAAAAGGAGTCCTCTTCTCCACTATCCCGTTCACCAAGGGAACCATAAATAGGCTCGTGGAAACTAATCAAGCACGTCCCTCTTCCTGGCCTCTCCAGGAGAGCTGAAGCTCTGATGCTTGTCAGTGCAGAATGATAAAATTGGCTGACTCTGCCCCCTCTGGAGCCAAGCCTCAGTATCACTGGGCTGTTGTGTAAATCAGGCTTCCTCAGGAGATTTCCCCTTCCCTCAGCCGGCATTGCTTCAATCCAGCTTATCTGCTCCCCAAAGCTATGAGGGGGTCCAGGCAGCCAAATCCACGAAAGGAAACCCCTCTCCACCCTCTGTCAGAACTCTCCAACTCTCAGAGAATGCTCCCTCTCACCCGGTTGCCAGTGGGAGTTGGGGCATATCCCTTGGTAGCTAGATAAATCAATCTTCTTCAGCAGGTTTGCCACTCCCTTCAGCCTGGTGCTGCTTCAAGCCAGCCATTTTGTTCCCCAAAGCTGCAAAGAGTTCCAGACAACCAAATCCACAGAAAGGAAACCCCTCTCAACCCTCCACCAGACCCCTCCCATTCTCGGAGAATGCTCCCTCTTACCGGGTTGCCAGTGGGAGTTGCAGCTCAAGCCAGACTTTTTCTCTGAGGTGTGGCTCAGTCATCTGTGTCAACCACCACAGGCAGGGGGAAAACTAATGAATCCTAAATGAGCAATTTACCTCACCATCCAGCTCCCTCCAGATCAGTGTCCCCAAGATTCTCGCTCCATGCACTCCCAGCACAGACCCCCTAGGCAGGACACTTTCCCCAATCAGCTGTCTTCAGAGAGTTAGTCAGTAAGTGCCCTCCTAAACCAATGCCATCATGCCCCTATTCCCCTCCCTAGGGTTTTATTTTGTTGCTGTTTTTGTTTGCTGTAAGGTTCCACAGCTCTTGTCTGTGTTCCTTTGGGGAAAAAAAATGTGATCAGAGAAAAGGAAATATATAAGAGTAGAAAAAGAAATATAGTAGCAATAATAATAGTAAAAGGTAGAAGAGGAGCCATACAAGACCCAGGAAAATAAATAATTAAGAGTGAAACATCATAAGAAATTTGGAGGAATAAGATTTTTAAAATAGAATAGAAAAAAATGAAATGAAAAACAAATAGAGAAAAATATATTGACTGTATTAAAAACTAAGAATGATGGGAAGAGAGGAAAAGGAAAAAGAAAAAAAAAGAAAGTAAAAAAATAAGGAAAGAAAACAGAGAAAAAGAGTGATAGAAATAAAACTAAAAAAAATTTTTTGAAACCCAAATTAAAAGAGGTATTATGAATGAAAAACAACAGAAAACAGAAGTTAGAAAAATGATGGAAAGAAAAGAAATAATGTAGGTAGAAAACAATCAGTAAAAGTTATAAAAAGTGGGTTGGAGGGGGTACAAAGAAAGGGGAAACACAAAAACAAGAAACAGAACAGCAGCATCAAAACAAAACAATGCACGAAACAACAGCATTCCCTTTAGGCGTTTAAGGAACTTCTCAGGCTGCTGGTGTTCATCAATCCATCACACTGCAGCCCGCCCTCTGTAGGTGATGTATCAGGTTTTAGCAATTAAAATGTTAAAAGTTAAAATTTAAAAAGGAAACTTTTTTTAAAAAAAGAAATAACAGATCCAATAAAGCCTAAAACCAAAAGAATATCTATCTGTTCCTTGTCATAAAATACAAGCTGGGTCCCTTATAACCAGGTGGATTATGTTCTTGATTGACCTGGGAATCAAAGCAGGTGCCTTGTATATGTAAGTCAGGGATTCCTACACTGAGCTAAATTGTCTCCTTAGGTTAATTGGTCTTTAGAGAGCGATATGCCACCTTTCCCCCAGGTGTTTTTAGACTTCTATAGGTTACTAGAGTTCTGATTAGATGCCTAGCCATTACTCCTCTCTTATCTAATTGCTTTCTTTCTCTAGGAAGCAGCTGGGTGTGACTGCCTACCTGAGTAGACAACCCTCCCCTCTCCCAATCAGGTTGAGGTCCATCCCAAGATCCAAAAGAGTCTTAGCTAGGCACACTCACCACAAAGAAACCACTCTCCAGCCTCTGCAAGACCCTTCTTCCTCCCAGGGAATGCACCCTTCCAGTCCTTGAGCAGCAGCAAGCCAGGGGCTATGCAGTTACTTGCCAAGATTGTGGGATATATGTGCTGTTTGCAGTCACAGTGGCAAGCAACTCTTGGTTTTCTTTATCTTTCTGGCACCTTCCTAGATGATTCAGAGCACCTTCTTGTTCTATACATATACAAAGCACCTCTTTAAATAGTTACCTGCCTCTCTCCAATTTTTTTTTTTTTTTGGTGAGAGGGTCAGTCTCTACCTTCTCTATCACCATTTTCCTGCAATTCCTCAAGGTTAGTTTTTGATACTTTTTTCCTCTTATTCTATATCCTTGCAGTTGTCTGTGTTCCCTTGGAAAAAATTATATTAGGACCAGAGGAAAGGAAAGAGGTAAGAGAAGAATACTAGTAATAATAACACAAAAAAGGTAGAAGAGGAACTATAAAAAAGCTGGGAAACTAATATGAGTAAAAAAATCAAAAAATATTTAAAGGAATAAGTAAAAAGAGTTGGAATAGAAAAAAATAAACCAGAAACAATATAGAAAAAAATAGAGTGAATTAAAAGTCCAGACAGATGAGTAGGAAAAAAATAAACAAAATAGAGAGAAAATAAATAGAATGAATTAAAAGCTCAGACAGATGAGAAGATATTAGAAGTGTGGAAAAAAGGAGGGAGGGAAAAGAAAAAATGAAGACCAAGTAAGAAGTTGTGGAATGAAAGTAAAGAAACAGAAAACAGAAAAATGAAAGAAGAGAAATAAAGTAGTTTGAAAAAATAAGTAAAAACGAGCAAAGAAAGGGAAAAGAACAAGAAACAAAAGAGTAACAAAAAAGCAATCCAGGAAAAGCAGCCTTCCCTCTTAGACCTCTAGAGACCTTCTCAGGATGCAGGTGTTCATCAATCACCTTGCAGCCTGCCCTCCACAGGTGATGTATCCAGTATTAGTGAGTCAAATAAAGGAAAAAGAAAAAAATCCAAAAAAAAAAAATCATAAAAAAAAGAAATAGAAACTGAGTCTATAAGTTCCCTATCATAAGGTGCTAGTTGTGTGCCTTATTTCTTCCTGGATCCCTTCTCTTAGGAAGTAACAGGGCTTGAACCAGGGACCCACATGTAAGGCAGTAATTCCTCCACTGTACTACAGCAGCTCTATAAGCTAAATCAGCTATTGAAAGATTACCTGGCTCTTCCTGTTCCCATTTCCCTTAGGGAGTTGGACTTCTAACAGTTTTCAGGACCGGGCTAGTTAGGTGCCTTTCTCCGCACCTTCCTTGACCAAGTTCCTCTCTCCAAGGGCAGCTAGGTGTGACAACCTGCCTGAGGAGATTCCCCCTACTCTCTCCCCAGGGCCACTTCAGTTTTGGCTGGTATCCTTCCCAAGATTCAAAGGGGGCTCAGGTGCCCCAAACCACAGAAAGGAACCACTCTCCACCCTTCACCAATCTCACCTTCCTCCCAGGGAATGCTCCTTCCCACTCAGCTGGCCTTTGAGATCCAGGGGTTCCACGGAGGCTATTTGCCTTGAGGGTGGGTCTTGCCCACCACCTTTTCCAGCCACAGGGGTGAGCAACTCATGGTTTTCCCTTGAGCTTTTTGTCTCTTTGTCCAGTTCCCTCCTGAATGATGTAGGTGGTGTCCAGGCATCAGCTGCCAGACCTTTGGCAATGGCTGTGGTGCCTCAAACTCCTGCTCTGTGGATTCCCAAAACAGCTCACTCAGCTAAGGCACTGCACCCTCTCTGCTGTTCTTTTTGAAAGAGCTGAGCAGTGCTCACCTACATCAACACCATTTTCCCATATTAGTGTATCTACATTACCCATTTTTAATCTACTCAATGAGTCAAAGGAAAACATGAGAATAATGTCTAACCAAATGGAGAATATCAATAAAGAGCTAGAAAGTATAAAATCAACAGTATAAAATCTGGAGTTGAAAAGTACAATCAGTGGTATGAGAACTTTTCTCGATGTGGTCATCAACAGCTGTCTCCCTGACTAGAGACCTGAATAAACCTCTCAGCAGCCTGGAGAATGCACCTTCCTGTTTGAGTCCTTCCTTACCTAGAACATATCCATTTCAAAATATGTAGAAGTGATAGAAATGGTAGAAGTATAGAATCCATAAATGTCAGGAAGAAAGTTTTCATACTTTAAAACATTTCATTAAATATGTAGAAAAATGTATTCATTAAAAATATATGGGAAAGCTATTTTCATTCTCACTTCTGTATATAATATTTTTTTAATTGTATGAATACCAACAGAAAAAAGATCGTGTTATTTTTCAAGTACCAAGGTAATATAAGGAGAGAAGGAGTAAGTGAATGAATGAAAGCTCTTTATTGTGATCTACATTATATACTGAAATATACTTTCTAAAAAGTATATAAAAGACATTAAGAAAATGAAACAATACATGATAATATACCATAAATTTTTTTAAAAACTCAAAAAATGAATGAGAAATAAGAAAATAAGGTAAATGAAAAATAGTTCAAAATTGAAATGTAATCTCTAAGAAATAGGGTGACAAAATAATGCTTAAGTAGAAAGAGAAGGTGAAAAGCCAAAAGGGCTGAAAAGAAATTAAATGGAGAATGTTAAAGGTTTGGAAAAAAAAGCTCAGAAAGATGAGGAATGATACAGAGGGTCCAATAGCTGAATCCTGGCATGCCTGAACCAGGAAGTGGCAGGGCCAACCCCATTCCCTAGGCCCTGGTTGGGCACAGAGTTCTGGGGGTGTGGACCTGCATGTAGGTGGTGCTGGAAGCTGCCCTGTCTGTTCCTCTCATTATACTCAGTTCCAGGCTGCAGGCTTTGGCAGTAGGTGGTGTCCAGGCATCAGCTGCCAGGCCTTTGGCAATGGCTGTGGTGCCTCAGGCACTAGGCTACCTTGAACTCTGTGTGCCCTGGGGATGTTTGTGGTAGGTGTTAGTTCTGTGCACTGGGGAGGGAACAGGCCCTTCTGCTGAGTTTCTTATCCTGTAATATAATGAACATCCTCGCTGCTGATGTGGGAGCTGGTAGATTTGCCATGCACCTGAGGGGAGCTCCAGATCACAGATTTGTAAATTAATGTAAGCCCATGAACTGGGTTGCCATACAGCTGTTAAACAGGTTGATGAGCTCCAGGATGACTGTGTGTTCCCATTTGTCTAGGGCAGTCCTGGTTTATGTCTGTTGTCCTACCTTTTCATGTCACCCCCTTTCCCTAAGAGTATTGTGAAGTGACTTATGTTATATGGTCACACTATTAGGTCTGTTTTCAAAATTTCTTTAAGAAACTTGACTTAATGACTGAATAACTTAATAATTTAAGTTTTTTTTTAAAAGTGCAAAAAATTGGCTGTACAATCAGACACAGGCATACATACTTGAGCCCGGATGGGCTATCCATGCAAGGAGATGTGAGAAATTGGTCAGTGGGAGTCTGGGAGGGGGTAGACCTGAGGGAGCAGGGGCTGGATGGGAGGGAGGCTCACCTTTTATTGTGGACCTCTTTCAACATTTGATTTTTATTAAAATGAGTTTGTGTTTTTTCCCGCAAAATATAAAATAATAATACAGATTCTGGGAAGGGGTCATGACACGTGTTTGAAGAATGTTCTGTTCTTTGAATTTTCCTTCCGGGAGGCCCCTGGAACAAAATTTTGGTTTTATGTTCATGAGACATAATATTATGTAATTTTCTATTCTTTTAATATATTTATCTGGTTTTGCCTTTAGGGTAATGTTGGCCTCATATAGTGAGCTAGGAAATATTCCCTCGGCTTGGTTTTCTGAGAGAGATTGTGGAGAATTGGTTTCATTTTTCCTTAAATGCTTGGTAGAATTTGCCAGTGAACCATCTACACCCAGTCCTTTCAATTTTGCAATGTTATTAATTAGGATTTAAAATTTTAATGGCTACAGGGCTATTCTGATTATACATTTGTTCTTGTGTGAGTTTTGATAGTTTGCATCTCGCAAAGAGTTTTTGGCCATTACATCTAAGTTATCAAATTATTGGACATAGGTTTGTTCATAGGCTTCTTTGATTATCCTTTTTTTTTTTTCTTTGTTTGATTATCCTTTTAATGTCTGTGGAATCAGTAGTGATGACCACTTTTCCATTCCTGGTGTTAGTAATTTGTATCTCCTCTATTTTATTCTTGGTTAGCCTAGCAAGAGGTTTATGAGTTTGATTAAATCTTTTCAAAGAACAAACTGATGCTTTAGTTTGGGCATGAGTTTTCATTTCTAAGTGATTAATGAGCAGAATTGTGCTTGCTGGGCTATATAAAAAGTATATATTTAGTTTTATAAGAAACTGCTAACTAGTTTTCAGAATGTCTGTATTATTTTACATTCCCTCAAACAGTGTATGAGAGATGCAGTTTCTCTGCATTCTCACCAGCATTTGCTATTGTCATTTTATATTTCAGTTATTTTAATAGTGAATAGTTACATTTCATAATGTGTAATTTGCATTACCCTGATGGCTAATTATATCAAGCATCTCTTTATATACTTATTTCTCATCCATATATCTGCTATGGTGAAACATCTGTTCATATATTTTGCCCATTCTCTAATAGGATTGTTTTTTTATGGTTGTATTTTTAGTATTCTGGAAATTCTTTTAATATATTCTAGATATCAGGGTTTTGTTTTTGCTTGTTTGTTTTTTTGTGGTACCAGGGCCAGAGGTTGAACCCAGGCCTCATAAGTGGGAAGCTGGCACTCAACCACTAATCCAAGTTGGCTCCACTGAGTTGTGTGGGTTTTCTTTGGTGTTTTTTTTTTTCAGTTTTCTAAAACTTCTATTAGCAGTTAAATACATTTAAATAATGTATGGGTGACTACATGGATGAAGCATTAGTAAATAAATAACCAATTAAACTAGAAACCAGCTAACAAGTACCTGTCTAAATATTTAAAATACAGGTCTTGTTTAAACATCACCCTTGTTTTTTTTTTTTTTGCAGGCAGGAAGTTTATTGGGAAGCTCTCCCAATGGAGGGAGTGTGAAGAATAGACTTCAGCTCTCCCACCAGCATGGCAGGGGTCTGAAGAGAGACTTCAGCTCCTAAACATCACCCTTTTTTCCCCCTACATTCTTCATAATCTTATTTATTTATTTTTTTATTTTTTTAAAGATACTTATATTACACAAATGTTACAACAAAAAATATAGGGATTCCCATATGCCCTGCTCCCCACACCTCACACACCCTTCCACATAAACAACATCTTTATTAGTGTGGCACATTCATTGCAATTGATAAACGCATCCTGAGGCTTTGCCATTAAGCATGGACCATAGTTCACATTGTAGTCTATGTGTAGTCTACTCTCTCCCACACAAGTCTGCAGGCTATGGGAATATATATAATGGCCTATATCAGTCATTGCAATGCCTTACAGGATGTTTCCCAAGTCCCAGAAAAGCCTGCACACTACGCCTCTCTTTCCCTCCCATGCCCCCAGAGCCTCCAGTGGCCACTGCCTCCACATCAATGATATAATTTCTTCCATTGCTAGAGTCACAATGAGTCTATAGTTTAATACCAATAAATCCACTCTAGTCCATATTTCATTTCTCATTAGGACGTACCTGGAACTGAACCTGGAACCTGCCATGTGGGAAGCAGGTGCTTAATTGCTTGAGCCACATCCATCCCCCATATTCTAGATATCTGTTCCAGATATCAGCTACAAATGTTCTAGATATCTGTTCTTTCTTTGTCATGGTTAAGTTTGCAAATATTTTCCCTATCTGTAGTTTGCCTTTATAATTTGTCTTTTGCACATAAATAGTTTAAAGTTTGGTGAAGACCAATGTATGATTTTTATTTTTTATGGATCTCATTCAGTGCACTCTCTCTTCAGAAACTCTTTCCATGTTTTCAAATATCAAATAGTTATAATGATTCCCCAGTCTTTCTCTTGCTTAGCACTACAACTCATTGACACTTCTGCTTCTACATCACAATTAAAATTTTTTTCTTTATTTTTAAAGAAGCTTTAGATGACATAAATGTTCCATCAAAAATATAGGGAATTCCCATATACCCTCCCCCCTCTCCCTGAAACTCTTTTACCAGTGAACATCTTTCATTAGTGTGGTCCACGTGTTTCACTTGAACACATATTGAAGCTTTGCTACTAAGCATGGTCTACAGTTTATTTTATGTTTTATACTTTGCACTGCACATTTTTATAGATTTTGAGAAAATGTATGATGACTTGTATTATTTTGCAGTATCATGCAAAATAATTACATTGTTTTAAAAATGTCCCATGTTACACCTATTCTTTCCTTTCCCTCCCCTCAAATCATCTGGTGGGCTCTGTCTTTATATCAATGTTATAAGTTCTTCCATGACTAGAATAATGATAAGTTTACTTATTAATTCAGGAGTCTCTTCTCTTGGGTATTTCAGGAGTCGCTTCTCTTGCGGCTGTAATGTTTGAACATCAGAGATTTCCTAGTGCCTAAATTACATTGTAGTTTGACCCTGGAAGTACTTTAGTGGGAGAGAGACTTATGTCTTAAGTACCAGTGCTGGGCTGCTAAGGAGACATTGGTTTTCATATGCTGAATACCCCATTAACAGACTCCTTATTTCAAGATGGCTTTAAAAGGATTTCTTCTGCTTCTCTCATTTCTTTACCTTAAATGGCAGTGTCAGACTGTGCTCATCTTCCCTTTTATTCTTTTATTCCTGTTGCTCTAATTCTGATATTTATTTATCTTCTCTTCTTTCTCCTTTCTCCCAACTCCTTCTCTCCCCAACCCCATCTTTGTTAGAATACCCTATCCTTAGTATTCCATTAAGGTAGAAAACAATGTTCTTAGTTAAAACGCATTATCTGGAGGCAGATTGCCTGGGTTTAAGTCTCATCTGTCATTTACTGACTGCTGGATAGGTCACTTACCCTCTCTTTGCCTCAGTTTTCTCATCTGTAAAATGGAGATGATATTAATCTCCATCATAGGTGAGAGTTAAATAATACATGTAAAGCCTTTAGGACTCTTCCAGTCATATGTTAAGTGCCATTTTTGATTACTTTTCTTGAAGTAGCTTTTCCTCCTTTCTGCCACAGAAGTGATCAAACTTTTCCCCACCTCCTCCCCCGCCAAGGGTGGGGTTTTCAACCTGGGCAGGTTGTAACTGATCTCCACTGTCCTTGGAAGTCACTGCATCTCCAGTTGGCTGCCTTTCCCTCCCTGCAGGGGATGGGTTTGAGCAATGGCTGCTGGCAGCTTTCTGACATGGGCAGATTGAAGCCAATTCCCACCTTCCTTGGAGGTTACTGTGCTTTTCAATCAAGTCTGCTTTACTCCTGGTGGGGGCAGAGTTAAAATAGAAGCTGCCAGCTTCTTTCTGACTTGGGTGGGCTTAAACTTTAGCTTTGCTCAGAATTGGAGTCCAGCTAGCTGAATTTGCTAATGAAAGCCTTACTTGGTGCTTGGCCATGTCCCCTTAACCCTGCTTTTTGGAATAGGGGGCTTCTATGGCTCTGAAGGTGGCCTGACATGCCAGTACGGAATGAGAACCAGCCTCAGCTTCATGGAGGGATCTAGTCACCAATCTTTACTATAGATTGTCAGTCTTATCCTTTGGCTCTTTCGTGGATGGTGTTATCCATCCATCCATCCATCCATCCATCCATCCATCCATCCCTCTATCCATCATCCATGAATGTATTGGTTAGAACTTTTTAAAAATTTGAGATATTCCCCTCCCACAGATTCTGATTGACTTGTTCTAGGATACAGCCTGGGTATTAGTATGCTGCATTTAATGCTCTCTCAAAATTTCTTAAGTACACCCAGGGGCCTGAACCACTGATGTATATTAATAATAAACAGGTCTTTAAAAATTGCACTTCATATGTAATATATAGTTTTTGATAAGCTTAAAGTAATGAAAATTTATTCATAAACTCATCATATTTTGCTTTCAAACTTGGTTGAACCCTCTTTGAAACCAGAAAAAGGAATGGCAGCACAATATACAGTTGTATTTTTTCCTATAAAATTGTCGTGTCAGTGCAATAAACTTCTTTTAATGCAGAGATGGTGTAGAACATGAAAGTTGAGCAGCTTTTGAAATGAGCTTTTCTTAAGAAGCAATGAAAAATTTTCTTTAATGAGGGATGAAAAATAGTTTTTTACTTGCATATGATGGTTTGAAACAGAAGTAAAGACAAGTAATGAAAGGGAGACTAGGATGACCAACCACTAACTGTAGTTTCCCAGGGATCAAGAATATGTCTGCAGTTATTAAAAACAGCATCTTAAATGGTGAGGTGCTTTTTTTAGTTCCTTTATATTCATAGATTCATTATAGCAATTAGATGCTCAATAATATTCAGTGGTGAGTTTAAACTTTATTTTGTTAAATCAAAAAGCTGGCGCTGTAGTCACTGATTTAATTCTAAATAATTTTTCCTTTATTATGCGATATTAAATGTGTGTGGTTTTATGTTAATAAAGATTTGAGACTCAGTGGTGGTATTAATATTAAATAATTGTAACATTTTTTCACAAAAATAAAACATAAAATAAATAAAAAAACAAGTGTTTAGTTTGATGAATTATTATAAGGACTTACAGCCTTGTGATTTTCACCCTGGCTAAAATATAGAAGACCGTCATCTACCTCAGAATCCCCTGTGTGTACCCTTGCTTCTGCCCAAAGTAACCACTATCCTGCCATGTATGGTGATCATTTCTTTATGTTTCTTTGTAGCTTTTGCACCCAAATATACATTTCCAAAATCTATAGTTTCATCTTCACCAGTTTTTCAGTTGATAAGCATTTTTAGTCTCCTTCAATCTCCAGCCCTCTACCCAATCCATTTCTTTTCCTGAGCTGATTCATCTGTAGAATTTCCCACAGTCAGAATTTTGCTGAATGCAAATACATAAAACATTTTAGGATGTTTTGTCCTCTGTATTTTCTGCTGATTGGAAGGATCCATAAAATTATGAGTTGATCAACTCATAATTCATGTATATTTCCTTTGTCAAGTTTACATTCTTTTATTAGGAGGCACATAAAATCCGGTTGTCTCTTTTTTGTAATGTTTGCAGCTGTTAATGGTCAATGCCTAGATCTAGTAATTCACTGGGTGTTGCAAAATGGCAACATTTTTTTTCGTGGTTTGCTTTTTCATTTTTAAATTCAAATTGTTTGTTTAAAAAGACATTTCCTCTAATTTGTTTCATTACATACTGGAATAGTTCATATAGAAAAGGCAAGATAAATACTGTATTCTTTCCCTTTATTTAAAAGTTGTTTAAATTAATTGGCTTCCATCATTCTACAAAGATGACCAATTGATGGAAAAATGTTATTACAAACTAATTTGTTAAGTATATTTGATGTGTTTCAGATCATTGAAATTATTGTCTTTATTGATGCTCAAATGGTTCTTCTTTGACTTGTTGAGGTCTCTTAAAGTTGGCTTCTAAGGCCTTTTGAAGCAACCCTGGTAGTCTTTGAATGATGTTTATATGGTTATTTTTCTGTCCTGGACCTGGAAAAGCCATTCCATAAGGATCCCAGCTTTATTTAGTAAAAGTGATAATCCAAGAACACAGTCTATATTACTGAGATGCTCATTGCTACAGGATTCATTGGTCATTTTGATTGAACCTTTGTATGGGACACAGGTAGGAAATAAAAATAAATTTTTTATGACAGACTGCCTCAATAATTCATACTGATAATTCCAGGTAAAATTCAGGATTATAGAATTTTTACTAAATGTAAATTATATTACATTTGTATCTCCTTTTTTCCACAGTGAAAATCTTGGTTCACAAGAACATGGAATAATGAAGTTAGAGTAGTCCATAATTATGCATTTATTCTATATCATATTTACACACATACACAATCTCAAAATAAAAATATGAACACTATTGCTTGTAATTACTGGAGATGAAAAATCTTTTTCATATGCCGTCACATTTATTTCACTTTTTATTGCTGTTTTATATCAGCGTTGTCAGAATATATCTATTATGTACTATATTCTTGCCTTTTTTTTTTTTTTACCTCCGTTTAGATTTAGTTCTATGAATAATCGTATGCTTACATCTAACTACTAATCCTAATGCTCTAGACATTATCGTTTCCTGGAATGTATTTTATAGCAGGTTCTTCAAAAGAGGCTTATGGACACAAAGTTCCTTGAATCCTTGTGTGTTGATATCAGTATTCCTGTGTTCTTTATACTTGAAGGTCACTTTGCTAGATATAAAATTGTTTCTTATATTCTCTTTCCCTGCTTATCTTAAAATATATTATTCCCTTTTTCTCTGGTATAAAACAATGCTGTTGAAAAGGTTGCTAGCCAGTAATCTAATGTGTTTCACTTATATGTCAATTATGTTTTTGTCTAGATGCCAGAGAACTATTTTTATTCCTTTATTGTCTGATAATTGTATTGCAATATGTCTTGAAAGTCATTGTGAATCAGTATTCTGAGATACATGGCGTGTTCTTCAATATGTAGTCAAAGTTGTTTTTTTTTTAAATTTAAGTACACTTCTCTTGAATTATAACTTAGTATTTTTTCTGTTCTGCTTTGATTTCTTTTTTAGAGACTCCTATTATCTATTTGTTGTGTCTTCTGCCTACCTTTAATGATTTCCACTTTACTTTTGTTGTTTCTTCCTTTTTGAACTTTCTATTTCTCTTAAAACATCATTTGTTATATTTATTCATTTTTACTTTTTCTAGTTTAGCCTTCATTCTTGAAAAGAGTTATCTTTTCTTTCTAGTTCTTTCCTGAGTTCTGTCACCTTACTTCTAAGTTTTTCTAATTATGATTTACATTGTCTTTTAGTGTCTTATTTGATTTTCTTAAAGCCTTCTAGTTGTTTTTTTTTAAGGATCAGTCAGTAGTTTTAATTGCTTTTATGGGCATGTCTTTTGGTGTGCCTTCATTGTATATAGGGATGACATTCTAATCATTTTGTTTGTTTCTTACAATAACATTCTTTGGACCTTCCTGTAGCTTATGTTTATGTGTCATTAATTTTGTTTAACTTTTAGAAGAAGAAATGATTCAGAATAGATTTACCAACATCATATAGCTCTTCTTTCTGTTGTTTTCTTGTACAGTCTAATTGTACAGCAGCTTGATATCTGAGATTTCCTGGCTATGTTCCACTCCCCTAATTTTATTTACATGTTTTCTTTCCTTAGTTTCTATTATCCATCTCATGCTTAGTTTGTTTGTTTTTTATAATATAGTTTTAAAACAAAGATATTTAGATTACATAAATGTTACATAAAAAATTTGGGGGATTTCCATATGCTCCTCTCCCTACCCATTGTATATCTTCCCACATTAACAATATCTTTCTTTAATGTGCTACATTTGTTACAATTGATGAACACATTTTGGAGCATTGCCACTAAGTGTGGATTATATTTTACATTGTAGTTTACACTCTCTCCCACACATTTTGAAAGTTATGAGAAGATATATAATTGCCTGTATCTTTCATTGTGGTGTCATTCAGGACAATTCCCAAGTCCCAAAAATGACCCCATATTACACTTATTTTTCCCTCTCCCTCTCCTTAGAACTTCCAGTGACCACTGTTTCCGCATCATTGATAACAGTTCTTCTATTGCTAGAATCACAATAAGTCATGCTTAGTATTGAAGCCACACTCAGCAGTTTCTTCTCAGTGTGGAACCCTGTCCAGGGAGGGAGATCTGGCTAATCAATTTCTCAAGAGTTCATAGGGGCTAGATTTACTGTGAGACCCTTGTACTCACTGGTTGTTGAAGTGGGTAAATCCTTTTCTGGTTTGAGTCACTTTTATCAGATAGGCCTGACACATTATGCAGTGCACACCTCTTGGCTCTTTTGGGATTCCACTGCTTTACATCTGTCATTTGCCCTATTTATTGTTGGGGACCTTCACAGTAGCACTCACATTATGCACCTTGTCAGCACCACCAGTGACCCGCAGGTCGGCACCGGTGGCTTATCAGCACTACCGGTGACCCGCAGGTCGGCACCGGAGATATGTAACATGGCTGTTAGGAATGAAACAAAGAACAGTGTTAGCTGCAGTTAGCCTTCTTCTAGGAAGTTAGAGAGTTTTCTGCCATCTATCCCAGCAACAGCAGCCACCAATCAGGGATTCCTGCCACCTAC